>KI423541.1:6589-25669 GCA_000473375.1 Anopheles culicifacies | reverse complement strand
TTCTAGTTTTGTTTTTTGCAACCTGCAATGTTTTCTTTTTTAAAGACTTTTGTGTTTCTTTTTTTTTTATTCTCCGATATAATAACTATTTTCTTTTTGTTTGTGTTTTTTTTCCTTTTCCTATTCCACCATATTGGTACAACAATTAATTTATGCATGTATGAGTTTTAGGTTTTTTCTTCTTTTTAAAAGAACATTTAACTATTTTGCTTTCGTGCATTTGCATCACTTTTTTGGATTTAACAAAACACTGTTAATAAGAAAGCATAATTATCACATTTTAGTTTTTTTGTTTGTTTTTCAGTGCGGCATTCGTTTTCTTTTTCCTAATTTGAGTTTCGTTTGTGTGTGTCTGTGTGGGTAAGTATTTTAACGCAAAATCAGAAACACAGATCGCAGTAAACTGGGTGCTCCTTGCAAGTGTCATTTTTGTTGACGGATGTGTATGTGTTGGTAGATGTGTGTGAGTGTGGAAAAAGGGGGGCGAGTGATGTTCGCTTTTGGTTTGTAAGGAACAACCGTTTAGTACTGTGGTCCAAAAGAGCACGTTTTCGTTTTTTTGTTTTTTGTTTTTGTTATCCGAAACAAAACATTCCAGTTTTTGTTTATTGCTATTGTTTCTTGTTTCTGGCGATTGTTGGATGAGGCTTGTTGAGGGGAGAGAGTGTTTGGATTTTCTTCTTCTTCTATTTTTTCTTCTTCACGGTGTGTTGTGTAGTGGTGGCTCAATAAACCAATTGGCGAATAATTAAGTTAAGCATGTTTACTAACTAAATCCTGAGTATGTTCATTTTCAACGTTTGGTTGTTTGTTTGTGTAAAAACAAAGCAACAAAAACATAAGAAAAATCCTTATTATTTTGTGTTTTTTGTGCATGCGGTTTGAAATTAAAAAAAAAACGTAAAAGAAAATGTTGGGAAAATTAAAAACACAATCCGGTAAAGTACGGTTTGCTATTACTACTACTATTAGAGTGGTTTCGTTTGGGTTCTTTTCTTCTATCCTGTGTTTCTATTTGTATATGTGAGGGTGAGATGTGAGAGATGTAAAGAAAATCCCTGGCCAACTTATAGGCTTAAGCGTGTCGTTTTTTTTTTGCATATTTTCAAGCTATTCCTTTTAATAATTCCCCATTCCATTATATTTTCTTTTGAAAAACTAAAAAATCCTTTTGTTCTGCTAAAGGGGTGTGTTTAAGCACTTAAAAGTAATAATGAGCATTTAAATGTAATAGAAGATATGTAAAGTATAAAATTGGAGCGATGCATACGTTTGAGTGTAGAGAGTGGTTGTGGTGGTGTTTCGTGTTATAAAAAACATAAATTTAGTTTTGTTTTTTTGGATTTAGTTTAACATTTTGTTTTTCTGTTTCATTGATTTTGAGCTTTAATTTAGCTTATTCTTTGTTTTTTTGTTTGTTTCTTTATCACAATATTGTTCTTGTCTTATTTTGTTTTCTTTTTTTTTTGCAAAAAAGGGACTATTAAATTTAGAAGGCGTTTCTTGTACATTTCTGCGTGGTGTTCGAATAAAACATAAAAGGTGATCAAACGAAATATAAATATCATACAAAATTCTCCAACAAAAAAAAACTGCAAATTCGAAAGTGCAACACCAATCGGACCCAGAATGAGTGCGATTACACGAAAAACAAACGGAAAATAATAATACGGTTGTGTTATACTTCTCTGCAAGCTCGCACAGGCCGTGCGTTCCTGGTTCCTGCACACTGCCTGGAGCTGTTGGTCGCCGGCCGCGTCGTCGATGAGTCTCTGTCCCACGTTGGTATCACCCGCGATTCCGCACATAAAAAGCGCTGCAAAACACGCCATCACGCTGGTACATGCTGTCAGTTGTCAGAAGTGTTGGCTTTTTTCGGGTCGGAACTCGTTGCTGTGCTCGGGAACACAAAAGGGGAAATTTTCCCCATGCTTTGGGTTTTCTTTTTTGCTGTCGTTGAAATTTTCTCCTCCATCACACGGTGGACACGTGCCGAAGAAACTAGGGGTAACATTTTCCCCTGCGATTTTTCCACCCGAACTGAAGATTTTCTCCACACCCACCGGGTACGTGTTGCGAAGAAAGGCCTTACATTTCGCGGTGGACGGTGGTGGTGATTTGTCTTTGGAAATTATCTCTCTTTTTGTGTTTTTCGGGTAAAATTGGAATTTTTGGTTTGCGCGTGTTTGCGTGTGTTTGCGTGCTAGCTAGTGCGTAGTGTGGGTGACACGTGCTGCTATAGCGCCCGGTACGTCTTTGCGCGTGGAAAGACGCTTTCCTTTTGCGGTCGATCGCGCAAATCGACACTCGCCTGTCGCTGTGAAGATGGACAAGATGGCGTATCAATATTTTATTCATTTGAATGCATCATTCGCTTTTAGGGGTGTGTGTGTGTCTGTATTATGTGTCCTCTGTTCTGCACAGCAGCATTCTGCTGGCCAGGGGTGAGCTTTTCTTCGCCCACTGTCTCAACTGTGGCTTGGTTCTCAATGAACATTCTTTCGCCTTCTCGGGAGTACTGTTCCTTTTCTTTTTTTGGGTGATTTGAACGAGCTTGATTATTGGTTGTCCATTTTGTTTCCTTTGGTTTTCTTGTCTCCGGGTTTTTTGGAAATATTGTCGAGGCGATATGTGGAGAATAATTGTTCCTGAAGATTCTCGTTCTCGTTTGTTCTGTTCCAATAATTATGCCAGTTGTTCCATGTTCTGAATATCAATGTTATTAGACATTGCAATAGCGATCGGGTTGGACTGTTTGTACTGAAGTTGCGTTATCTGCCATGAATTTCTTCAAAAATGTGCTTTTTCGGGAATGCTTTTTCCAAACAGATGGTTCTGCAGATATGTGTTGTCCGGTTGATGAGTTCGTTCAATTCCTTCTATCTGCGAAAAGAGAAAAGTCTTACTTAAACTAACAGAGGTACAACTATAAAGAGCATAAACTAAACACTTTTAACGAATAGGGTTTTCACCTAAAATCACTTCACTAACTATTATTTACCTTGTTTTCCATTGCAAAATTGTAGGTTCAACGTCACTTTATTCACTCCATTTTTGTGTACATAGATTCAAGCACCATTTTGTTTTTTTTGGCCGAAACTACGGTTTCCACACTGGCACATCACTGTACTGTATTCTGTTTTCTGTTTTAGAGTTCGGGTTTTTTGGGAACTGTTTTCCGGGTTTTACGATATAATTTTGCGATTTTCTTTAATGCACCAAACACCATGTTCTTCTGTGCGTAATCCATTTTTTGAGGTTTCACGAACGTTTCCACCAAACCACACGGCACGATCGCACTGGGCACTGGTACTGCGCATGGTTACTTTCGGGGACTTCGCGGCTGCGCGTACTCTTGGTAACCGAAACGCCAACCGCTTCGGTCACCGAAGATCGGATGCGCAAGACCGTCACCGGAGAATAAAGTGATGTTGAACGGTAGATGGACTTGAGCGAACTGATTTTCTAGCTCGCACAGTGCTCAGCAGGAAAATGTTTTGCCGCGTACAAATTCATGGTCAAGATCGGTGCGGTGAGATGCAGGAGCCGGTTTTTTGTCCTGCCGGACAGATTAACAAAGCCACCGAGCGAGATGAGTGAGCGAGGCGGAACGATTGGAGTTCCGGTTTCTGTAGCCGGTTTTTGCAGCCACCGAGGATAACGGATGCAGTGTGTCCACACACCTGGACCACGCTCGTGATGCTGCTGCTGCTGCTCCTGGTGTTAACGGTTTGTTCGGGAAATTTTCTCGGACGTCTGGAACATGGGCAGGAACTAGTTTTTCCTGTTGCTGTTGCCATGCTCGTAATTAGAGAACCGGCGAATATAGAAATTATGGAAAAAACAGGAATCTTGCACAGATGCAGATGTGCAGGGAATGTTCCCCGGGTGCTGATGCTGGGAACGGATGTGAGTGTGACTGTACTGATGCTGCTGTATCGCTGACGGACTGCGAGTTGGATTATCACGTTTGGCGGATGATGGTCATCGCATTGACGGGCTTTTTTTTTTGGGTTTAATGCTTTCCGATCTAAAAGAAGGGGTTTCAGTTTTATTCAAGCCTACAACGGCTATTTTGGATGTGGATGAGGTTTGCGGAGTTTCAACTGGATGAGGTTTGAGGAGTTTACAAAAAAGAACTTGAATTGCAACGGAAATTTTGAGATGCTGTAGAGCAAATGAAAAAACCTTGGAATTAAATGTTTGATAGGTAAGAGTCCCGTAGTGACGACTGAATATCCAACTACGTGATCTAATTAAGTCTCGTAAGCCAGAATATGGTAGGCATGACCGAATAGGTCGTTACGCCAAAGAGTCGTCTGTTTAGTGAATAATTGATTTAATAGAACAATTTGTGGAATTTGTAATTTTCTTTTTTAATTTAAAAATATAGTTCTTCATTAAAGAAGTGTATCATTAAAATCACATAGTATTAGAGTACCTTTAATATATTAAAACACATTATTTATTATTCATTTGAGAACACAAATATAACAAAGTAATTTAAAATTCTTTTATAAATGAAAGAAAATAATTAAAATTAATTATATTTAAGAAAACCACATGAGAAACACTTTTCCGAAGAGATGTAATCGCGTAACGCTAGGAAAATAACGCTTGATGCAAGGACACCCATTATGTGGCGTTACGGTTGTGTGCAATGCATACTTGCGTACAAGCTGTACCATACAAGGTTCTATTTCGTCCTTTTTGCAATCCCACGCTGTTTTCGAAGGTAGTAAGAGGGTTTTTATTTTATTTAATCATTATATTTTAGTGAAATTATCTCATATAAATTAGTGTCTTTAATTTTCAAATAAATATAAAAAAAGTTTAATTCTACACATGAAGTACAGTTTCATAGATTTTTCATATTATTTCATAGAATTACTATAGTGAAAACTTGTTTTTGGTAAAATCACTAATAACATAGATTGTATTTCATCCTTATAAGTAAAATCGACAATATAGTGAACAATTTGACCATGAAAAGGGCTAATATAGGACAATAACGTAAATATTTCAATAAATATTGTCATAAAATAAATAAAACGTAAAACATGTCAATGTCTAATCAACGAATCGGAAGTGAGAAATTAAATAAGCAACTGTAACTGTAATTAACAACATAACAAACCGATTCCTCACTTCACATCATACAATCGATCGAGCTAACGTACTGATGAACATCTTGCCTCCCCCCCACGACAGAGAGTTCCATGCTGAGTGGTATAATAAATTAAACTCCAATCTCAAACCATGACCGTTATCGACTTTCAATCCGAACTTCTTTTGTGACCGTTTGCATAGATTTATGTGTGTTCTTTTTTTGTTCTTCTTTATGTCCACCTCATCCTGAGGACTCTTTAAACTTCCCCGTACAGCAGGAGCAGGAGGAACAATCTTGCAGACACAAAGAATGTTTTATTTTCTAATTCTGCTTCAGAAGACCACTGGAACCATTGAACAGGTTTTTCCTTGGTTTTCCCCACCGTCATCATACCTCCCAGCGTCCAAGCGAATAATCTTCGTGTCCGTGTGTTTCTTTGCCTCAGCAGAGTTATCTTTACCGTGCACAGTTGAGCGACGGCAGGAAACCGGGTACGTCTCTCCAAAGCCTCCAGGGATGGGTTGGGAAATTGTCAACCAACCACTCTAGCACACGATGACGACGACGAGGGTCACAAATGCGATGATGTAGAACATAATCCGTAAAACACTTCTGAGAAACGTTGGCCACGTCGTCGGCTTTGCAATGGCCGGACCGGCATCGATCTTGCCCTGGCCGTGTAGTGGTGGAAAATCGATGGCTTCTCCTTTTGGTAAGTTTCCAAGTCACCGGTTATCGTATTAGCAACTCTTGGACTTTTGAGATGCTTTGTGCACTGTGTACGGACAATGTGCTTGGGGTGTGTGTGGGTATGGGCTGAAGAAATGAGCACACATTGTACCGGGGATGCTGCAACATTTTGGGCAAGGCTGTGCTCGTGTGTTGTAGTAGTTTAATATGCTTCCTATTATTAATTAAACCTAACGACGTCTGTTTGTCACGGTGAAATGTGCACCCGGGGAATAGTGGAATCAATGATGAATTATTTAAATTCTCCACACACTACAACTCGCAGTGATAATGCACTAAACTTCAAGAAAAGAACCTTAAAAAGTGTCCCCCAAAAAACGGAACCTTTAAAAGGTAAAATATTTAATATCCTGCCATTTCTGGCTGAAGACAATTTCCTCAAAGTCAGTTTCGGTCGTTGTATCTGTTCGGTGGACGGAGCATTCCCCAAGAAACAGGCGTACAAGTACGGTGTGGTGAGACGTTGCCATAGCAACCCGTACGATGGTAACCGACAACGAGTACGACAATATAACGACAACATCGTTCCAGCATGTCTTCCGTGGCCGCACTCGCTAGTCGTGTACAGTTCTGCCAAGTTTTGGCCGTATCAGGGAGGGGTCGGAACATTGAGTTTCTTCCCTGTTTCGATGGTTGTTCGTTTTATTTTCTCCCATGCATGAAAAAGGGGACTGGCTTTGGCCGTTGCAAGACGCTCTCCGGTCATGGTATAAGAGCTGGTGGTTTGATGTGCCTTAGGTGTATCGTCCTCATCCGTCCACAACCGTCCAGTGTGCCTTGGCATCATTACTTTAGCATCACACACACACCCGTAGCAGTAGTAGTAGTAAGGGGTTTATGTCGATGGAGCGAGCGTTTTCCATAAGCCCCCTCCCCATTTCCACCCCCGGGTTGGTGGAAAACTTCGATATGTGTGCAGTAGTTTCAGTGACTGAAAGCATAATAGATGTGGTGACCCGAGCGAAATAGGAACCTTAAGGCACTTTGTTCAACCACCCGCCACCCCCATTGGAACGGAGATGTTTCACAGAAAAGAAGAAAACTAAATGGGAGAAAGTTTTCTAAAAAGGAAAACTCGACCGCCTGATCCGAGGAATTCAATGCTTCATGTGAAGGGTTTGGACTTGTGTGTAGAGAGCGAGAGAGCGAGATGTGGCATTTTATTATGTCTTTTACTTTATGATGCTCAGTTTTTCACCAATTTCATGGTGTCTTGCATGTGTCGGACAATACCGGCACCAGTAGAGGAACCGAAATGACGTGTTGAGCTATACAGACACGTTGGTGGCAGAAAACACTCGCCAATTACGTCTGATTTTGTCTTGTCAGTGCCAAACATCAAACACTATCCGGCGCTCGCCAGTCGGCTCCAGTCTGGTGAAGTTTTGTTGTGTCTTTTGCTCATCTACTTCACCCCGGTCACACTGGTGTGCGGTTGGCACATTACATGGATCATTAGAAGTGCGACGCTTTACCGAAGAATGTTGCCCATTCACATTTGCTTTTTTTTCTGATCCATTCGAAGTATCGGACGAGTTCCGGTCACAAAAGGACAAAGTTCATTTCTTTTCCATCGGTGGAAAACATTCTTTTTTTGTGCCCCCGATGGCACGCAAACCGGGTGGTTTTCAAGTGGGGAAATTACTTCGGGTTCTGTAACTGCACTCGGTGACGGGATGTAAGGCCATGCTAGATTAAAATGCATAAATTAAAATACCTTTCCATTTGCAGTGCAAGACTCTAGATTGCAATTGATATGAGATGCCGGAGCTAATGCCGACGGTTCCATTTGCCTGTTTCCTGCAAAAAGGCGCAATTGGTGCTGGATCGGTGCTCAAGTGCATTGAACACCGGTGTCAAAGGGTTAGACTTGTCTTCGAAATCTAATTAAAATGCTAACCTCCACTGTGCGACTGAAGACACTGTAACTGTATGGGGTTGCTCATCGAACCTTTCCCCCTTCCGATGCTTTGGAGCGAGCGATCTCTTCATTAGGTGCCCTTTTCTTTCAATCAATCGAGCAAAAGAGCAATTGAGGATTTACTGATTTAATTAAACCATTAAGAAACTTTAATATTTGTCCTATCCGGTCGAACATCCGGGAAGTGCAGTTGGTCGTACAATAAGGCTCCTTCTCGAGACGACATATCCGATCGTGTTGCTGGTAATTACTTTACCGTTTGTATTACCGGCCATTTATTTGATTAGTGTTTGTAATGCATAATGCGACGCTCTTACTTCGAGCGCCAAGTCCAATGAGATTAAGCAAGATATTGTTGGACATTTTGCAAGTGAATTGGATTTAATATCTCGAGAAATGGGAGCAATTCTCGCGGTTTGTTAGTTTCATAATTCGATTGAAGTCATTTCATCACGATCCAATGCGTCTCCAATGCGGTACGATTGATATGCGCCATGTTGGAACTCGTGCTCGTACTATCGATTTTTTGGAAGCATCGCTTACAATCGGTCTACCTATTCTCGAAGGAACAGTTTCGATTAAGGTTGGAAGCTAAGAAAGAGAAAGCTACTGGTAACGGTATGGGAGTGCTGTCCAATAGGGCCCGAAGCGGTGCGAGCAAAACCCGGGCGTGTGGGGTTTAAATATAAAACATGATAAAGTAAGTGGGCGTTTTGGGGGGTGTTTGTGGCTTGTGTCGGTGTTTTCTAAGAGTGTCTGCCCTTCATCAAAGATAACTCCAAAACTATGGAAAATTACTTTAACATCACGAACGTTCAATCGATGGTGCCGGACGCGTGCGGAACCCGGTAGGAGACGCTGGGGTTGGGATGGCTTGATGGTCCAGTCAGGTCCAGTTTTTCCGGCCATTTTTGTTGCTGTTGTTGATGGCATCGGCATCAGGCTGATGGGACTGTGTTGGGTGCCCCTTCTCGATCGATCCATTTGTTCGAGAAAATTGCAAACGAAGCAGGAACCTATCTCCATCGCAGGGGGGATGGGTTTGGGACTCACCCCGAAAGGAGCCCGAAAGGAAAGGAATTGGTCTATAAACTTTATAATAGTTATATCTACGGGCGTAAGTTTTGAGCACCGAGATTTCCGAAAAAACACCCCGGAAGGTTGGGAAGGCATTAGGCGTTGGGCGTCGTGGAAGATAGCATGGTAACTGTCCATCCATCGCCCCGGTCCTTCGGCGTCCACCGAAAGGGGAGCAAACCAAACAGTGCCAATGGGGATGGGGTTTATATATTCTTCGATCCTACCGAGTCCGGGCACACACAGTGCACACTTCACTCTTCACTGTTCCAATGAACCTGGTTCCTATCGGTGGACTGAGTCTCTTAAGGACCGATACAAGTGCCCCACACACAGTGAGACAGACAAAGATAGGACACCCAAGGATAGGGGGGGTTCTGGCTGTAAAACACAAGGCACGTATAAGCAGGAGGTGCTAGTGGTTTCTCAATGGCTCAGTGTGTGTGTGTGTATTGGAGCTGGAGCCATCCCAAGGAACCCATGGCCAAAGCTAAAACCCGGTCTCAGGGAACAAAGCTGTTAGTGGCTCATAAATTGACTACGGTGTAGAAACGATACGGTAAATTATTCATCATTGGCGAATTTTGTGCACACACAGGAGAGAAACTTATATTTATTCATAATATATACTTTAGGAACTTTCAGCTTTATTACGTACATTCCGGTGTAATAATGGCATAGGGGGTATTTTGTAAATTCCTGCGGAGTGGAGTTAAGAAAAGATGTTCCATATTCCATCCCACCGAGTTGATGTATAATGTTTGGAGAATTCTTCTCAATGTCTTCTTGAAAGTGTCATTTCATTCAACGAAAATCGTCCAAACATCCAACAAGGAAGCCGAGACTACGATGTGCCATTTCCCCGATGGTGTTTCCACTTTGTCTCAACCCATACTCCCGGTGTGTGGTAGCATTAGCTGCGAGCGCCACCTTCCTTCACACGGCGAGCTCGAGACGAAGAGATATGATCATAAAGAAAAATAATGGCCACTATTCCCAGAGTATGTATTAAAGTATTCAACGACTCACCATTTGCTCACGCCACCACCGGGGAGGAGGGTGGTACTGCTACTGGTACCCTGGTCAGTTTTGCGAGCAACATTTTATGATTAAACATAAAAGTTGTGTGTGAACAAAAATTATGACATAACCGAGCGGCGATTAATGTTTAATATAGTTCTGTTTCTGACCGCCGGACCGCTTGGTGTGGAAAGGGAGCCGCACCAAGTAAATGACTCATGGGCGAGTTTCTATGGAGCGGGGGGGGCAGAGTTCTTCTTCTGCAGTGTGGTGGCACGGTTTACTTTTTCGGTCCAAATGCTCCCACAAAAGGGTTACGCTACTTGAGCTAAAACTAGGGAGCCATAAAGTGTGTTATTCCTGATAAATATGGCACATAACGCAACATCGTGGCGAAAGTTATGACCGCTTTCCAAGACACATCCGCCATCGGTCGTTGTAATGCAACCCACCTCCCAATTTAGAAGCGGCGCGTCCGTGGGCCTATTAACAACTTGTATCACTAGGCCAATTAGGTCCCGACCCCGACGGTCACGAGGAAAACAATCGTAATGGCAGAAGTCACGACACGATTATCCACGTACGGGACACGCGCATGGTGTTAGGGCGATAGCAACACAACACAGCCCAAAAACAGCACCACCCCACACGAACGGACGACATTGGCCCGAATCTGGTCGGGCGTAAAATGGCGTCCCGTCCTAGTTTGTGCCTATCCACCAACGGGACGACCCGTGCTATTCACCCCGGAAAAAGGTTGTGCCCTGTATGACCGCGGACGGGGATAACGCGGAACATGAACTGTGGGAAAAAGAGCAAGCAGAGAGAGAGAAAGAGAGACGGAGACGGACGACCCTTCGAGATGGTTTGTTAGGTCGCGAAATAGGGGTGCGTTTATTCGGGAACTCTAGTCCGGTGTACGGTTGCGCTTGGGATTTAGGTGACGCTGCAGCTGACATTGCCGGTTTGCCGAGGGGTCAGAGGGGATAGAAGACCGGTTCCGTGGGTTAACGGGTGAATAAGGATGAGTATTACGGCACGGTGTGTTTCATATTGGTGTCGAGGGAAACGACTTCCAGCGTATGATGAATGTGTTCTGGGAGGGAAAGCCTCAAGGCCACTATATGGCTGGCTCAATGCTGTTCAATGTCGAGTATTGGAGTTTGGGTTGATATGGTTGATATTCTTTCATCAACTTCTCTAAAACTATAGCAATTTCGTAATAAATTTGTTTTTCGACGTGAATGAAACACGTCCAAAATTACAACTTGAGATCCCCGAGAGCCTCCAGCAGGGGGGGCAGGCTTCACTTTGGTCGATTTTTGGCATTCTATTAGATAACCGGCTCGAGTAGAACATACCATCGACTTGTCGACGACATGCCAATATGCAAACCATAGACGGCTACGTTTTGCTATATACTACAACACACACCAAATAATAAAAAAGAAGGAAAACCCCGATGCATTTACCACACTCCACACAAGGGGGAAGAAGCCACCACTGAGGTGGCTGGTTAAAGGTATCACATGCTGCATGAAGCTATAAAATTTTAAACCCAAAAGTTAATTATATATGCAAGATTATTATAAACTATAAAAGTATACAAAAGAGACTTGCTCCTCCGAATGGCCGGCATGTTGCTGCTGCTGCTGGCGGCATGATGACAACGCACCGTAAAAACCCCAGCGCCAAAACGGGTTTGCGGGGAGGTGGTGGACAGTTGTGGAGGGAAAATAATTTGAAAGTTTATCTCGGCTGCCACTTCGGCATGTGTAGCGGACCGATAGCAAACGAGGCAAGATAGAAATCCCTGCATAAAAGATGGGGCCGATGGGTATGGGGTTCGGGTGAAAGCGAAAAGGATGTTCCTGTCGATTGGATATCCTTTCGGAGGCTATCGTCTCGAGCTTTGCACATCGTTTCGATCCTGTCAAGTGAAGGCTGCAGCTCTGCCTAGGACTAGCTTTTCGGACGGAGGCCACAAACAAAATCAAGACTTTTAGTTGGAATTTGTTTTTGTTTTGTTTCTCACGTATGGGACTAACTATTGCTAACAGTGTTTACGAAGGAATCGTTGTTAAATAACATGCCGTCAGGCGTCAAGGCTTGTTTGGTCGTGTATGGCGTTATTTTAATACACAGTGTGCAGTTATTGAAGATTCACTTGTGGAGGTATTGTTTTATTAAAAATACTTTTATTTTAATCATCTGTTTGCAATACTGTAGGTGAAATAATATCAGCTTTATAACATTATGTTTCACAATTCCAATACAATTCTTTTCTACTACAGTTCGTAACATAACTATAAGGCTTGTTGGATGTTCTGAATAGTTGAGGCAAAAAATATGTTTTTTTGTTCTTTTTTTTCGTAAATTGTTTCAAACTTAACTGCAGTCAGCATAAATATAAGAATACGCAAAACAACCATTGTTTAATCATCAATTTTCATTGTATAAGTCGACAAAAATGTCACGTAGATAGACTAAATTTATTTTTAAGTATTACAATGTGTTTGTGACTCTGGGATGCAATTATTGGTTCCACAAAGCAAAAATGTTGTACTTTATTACAGCATTGCACATTTATTAGCAATTAAAAATATAATAATGCTATAAAAATTCAATTAACTTTAAAACAGTTTTTAACATAGTTATCAAACAACTAGAGCTAGATTGACTATTTTCAAACGTAAAAAAAATCATTTTATTAATTCTATTATATCTATTTTCGCCGAATTGAAAATTGAACCAGACCGTGGAACATAACTTTAAAGCCACATACTATAAAGTATTGTTTTTAAAAGAAATAATCATTTTAAAAGTCAATAACAATTCAATGTCTTTCGAATAAAGTAAAAATTAGCATGGTCTAGACCCTAGAACGGCATTGTTAGGGTCTTCAAGCTAAATTTCCTGTATTTTGAATTGTATTGATTTATTTTGGTTATTTTTTGTTTTCAATGGAAATGTTTCAAAATATTCATATAAATTCCAAATGCAAAACATGTAAAATAAGAGAAGAAATAAATTATTTTATTTGAGATATAAATCAAAACAAGTGTGTCGTGAATTTCGGCAACCATATATTTATTTATACAAGAAATCTGTCATAATAAAATATAATAGGGAATATCAAAACAAAATATTGGATTTTTACTCATTAAATATCATTTAGACCAACCTCTTCATCCTTTTTCAGTTATTCTAAAAAAAAAACCCCAGCAGCCTCATAATTATGGTACGAACTGTATTACCTTCTAAAGGATCAAGTGCATAACGTAAAGCCTTTTAGAAATCATTACACTTAATACGAAATAAAATAACTCTAAATTACCTCATTTCCTAATGCCTTCCGATTTCCACCAGATGTCACCAAAAGCCATAACTACTTTGGTCACTTACCAAAGAACAAAAGTGTCTCAAGAGCACAAGCGAAAAAAATATGATTGATTGAATCAATTACCATTACTGCATAATTCATCGACTGATACGGCCCTAGTTTTGGGAGTTCATAACTGTAAGCATTAGGCGACAGCCGTCACCTGGCCGATCACCGATTGGTGGAGGTAGGTGTTTATTGTCAGCTGCGGGTTAGCATGTAACGCCCGTCCTGCGCATGATTGTAAAGTTGGAACAGCGCAAAGACACTCAACCCTCCCACCCTCCGCTCCGGGTTTGCAATCTTACCGAGTTGACCGTAACCTCCATCCCACTGTCAGGCTGTCAGCTCTCGAATGTCTTCGCCCCGGTCGATAGTTTAATGAGATCTATAAAATTAAACCCAACCCTTTTCCAATTTCTCCGAAACGACTTACACCGATGTAATTCTGCTGGTAGGACCGTTTTTTTTTGCAAAAAGGAGAGGGAGAGAGAGAGAAAAAAAGAAACCCAAAACAAAATGATCCCCAGCCCAAAAAGACCGGTCGGAAGAATATTGGCCACCCAGTCGTTCCGCCAGTGTACTGGATGTACTATCGTACCATCTAGGATGGTTTGGATCGGTTTGGATGGATGGGTGGCATATCAGTACCGAACGGTACCCGAAACCTTCTGCCGCGCATCTGCGGGCCGATGCGGGTAGGGTAGGCTACCCTTTTCATGCTATCCTACCAGTGCCAAAGGAAAATGTTTCTTCTGATTAAAGATTATGTAAACTCCTCCACCCGATCGTTTTGATGGGAGGAGGAACAGTCCATAGTTACTTCGTTCGATATGGGAGGCAGCATTGGAGGGGGGGTTTGGAAGGTCGGTGAACGTGATGCCAGTATGAAAATACTGAAATTGGCTTCCAAGCATCCGATGACCAGCAACGGGTAACCTTACGCAGACCCACATTACACTCCCCCCCAGCAAAGGAAGTGAGTGAGTACGCTCCTTTCTTCCATTTCGGTGAAATGGTATTGTTTTTATTGATGAAACGTTCACCGATTTCATATTTTCATCTCTCAAAGGCGGAGGAGCGATGGAGATGATGGAGAAAGGGCTGAGGGGTCTTTTTATATTTCCCATAACTTTTTTAATTAACTTGTCATCATTCTCGGGGTGTTTCGGTGCAGTGACGTGAAATTAGGAATAGTTGCCCACCATGCTTCCGCAACCGTTTTCCATCCATTTCCCGTTTGCTACGAAGTATCTTGTTCCATCTCGTGTTTCTTGCTCGGTCCTGTGTAAAGTTTTGACCTAACTTTGACCCACCTGCTGTCACAGAGAGAGTGAGAGCTGAAAAACGAAGATAAAATGTTGAGAATCATTTACCACCTGCCATTTTAGTTTGGGGGGGGGCTGCGCTGAGGGACATCATATTGATTGGGGTTTTTAATATTCTTGTAAGTTAGTGGCTTCGAATATGAAAATAGTCTCATTTAGTTGGGGAAATATACAGTATCTTTGATGAAACCCCTTCTCAATCTCTTTGTGAGATGTCAGAATAGATTTTCACATCAATATGGAGTTCCTCTTTTTGAAAAACACCCCTTATAGAAGGATTCGAATATTACCAAAACAATATCTTATCCTATTTTTCATGACGAATCAGTTTTCGTTACCAATTGTGGAAGAGTTTAATCAAGCTACCCCTAGATAATGCCGACGAGATAAACAATATCTGACCTACTGCTTCAATCGAACCAGGGCTAGGCAGCTAATCTTCGAACCGTACTTCTAGAGAGCCTTTCCGGAAAGGGGTTCCCAGTGCTGCAAGAGATCTTCTTAGGGCATTTAATACTCACAGGAATAGCGAATACATTTATCATCCCTCGTAGAGCTGAACAGTGCAACCCTTAAAAACCCACTCACACAAAGACACGCTCGCTGTAAGAAGGCCGGAAGGTCGGTGTTTTGTACGAGTTGGTCGATATTACACCTACTCTGGTGGGTGCCCTATCGTTCAAGAAGAAAGTATGCAAATCAAGGGGCTTCTTCGTAGCTTTGATCCAACCCACAAACACCAACACCGGCATGCTTGTTTGAGAAGCGTGTTTTGGTGTACGTGTGCTGCCGGGAAGATATACTGCCCCAATGTTTTCCTCAAGCATTCGGCAACTTTACAGCGTTTCCCCGGAGCGGGGTAGCATTAGAAACGTATCCCGGAAGGGATTCGTCTTTGTTTTGCTAAAGAAATTATTGATTATTTCGGAGAAACGAGTTCCTGGAACTCATTGTTGTCTTGCTAGAAATGGAATGAAAATTCATCTCGTGCGGCATTTGTGAACTTAAACAATATATTATATTTTATTAATTATTTTTAATTATATCCACTAACAAACTTAGTACATTATTATTGATTACTGTTCACTGTGCTGCCTGAAATAGAGAAGAAACGAACACATCTTTCCTTTTTTCGCACTCATTATTCTCCTTTCCGTTTATGTAGCAGATAACAGGCTAACTTCAAGCATATCTAATCAGCTAGCTATCAAAATATTCAACAACCCCACTCATCTCACCCCCCTCCCCCACAAGAGGAGATCTCGGTTTGGGCCTCTGGTCCAACGCTGGGAAGGAAAAATCAACAACTTTACTTGCTGCAATTTATAAAATTATTACTTTTGTCCGAGACCCATGCTCGGTTGTTTGGGGCCAACTTGGCCACATCGTCGGATGGTGTTTTGGGTGGGTGGGAAGGTTCGAAAAATTGCTGCTAGATGCAATGTGCATGCGGTCAGTAAGCAATTTCGAGTGTGTGTGTGTGTTTTTCCATCAACCCGGCACGACTAAGTTGCTGAGTAAGCGAGGAACAACCAAACAGAACAAAAAAAGAACAGGAAAGGAAGCCAACATTCATTCTAATCTAAATCTATTCAAGTAAAAAGCCAAGGAATATTTTTCGGCACAAAGGAAGAAAACGAGTTTGATTGCTTTGGGGTGTCGTAGTTTGATGAGGAATTTTCCTTCCTTTTTCTTTCGTCCAGGGGGCTCCTTTCGGTGGGTAAAGCGGCAAAGGTTCTCACGACCATCGTTTGGTCCAGCAGTGTCTGACCGTTGGTACGAACGTCTCCGAGAACCTGTTTTTGTTTCCCTCCCTCCGTTTCGGGCGCAACATCCTTTCCAAAGGATGTTCCAAAGATGAGTCGAAAAACTCGATTTTCATCCCCGAATCCTTGTGTGCCTTGCGAAGGCTCATCAGGGAAGAGCAGGTTTTAGAGCCAAATTTCAACCGTTACATTTATTAAATGGACAACCGTTGGAATTTAGATTACGGCGCTTGGTTCTCTCTCACCCTGATGCTGCTTTTTCTTCAAACGTGTACAAGATTAAAGCACAGCACAAGGGATGAAGATGCTGAGAATTTTCGTCCACACTGGTTCCGCAACAATAAACGTATCGTTTGATCCAGATGTTCAAGTTATTAAATCAACAGATCAGTTTCTTCACCTGGTAACGAACGTTTCCGGCGTGAAACTTGTGATGAAAAGCATATTTAGCTGGCATTTCGAAGAAAACGACCATCTACGGTGTTATCTTACGCCAACTGACCACACGAGCAGGCCGAATCGTGTGTTGGAACTGCACGGAGTACCACACCATACAGGACAAAGACAAACCTGGCAATTGCGAAACTTCCCAAGTGCTTGTCCAATCATACCGCAGCAGAAGCCGAAGCAGCAGAGCGGATAGAAGGATAGTTTTAAAGAATTCATAGGCACAAGAGTCAGTGCTATATCCGCTCTTTATCAGGCCCTTTTATTTAATCGCTTTGTTTGACTATTCTTGACCATGGTGCGCACATAAAAGCCTTGAGTTTTGTCGGCAAGGAAGCACTTCCGCAAAGAAAGGCGACGTGTTGGAACGAGCAGCAAAGTAGTTATCTTTGCAGCACTTACAGCTTCCGGGCAGTCGACTGGTGTGGACTTTTCAGACCCAGTTTGGAACTTTTGCTGGAAAAACCACAGCCACCGTTGCAACAAAGACGGTCTCGGTTTTGGGGAGCTGTCCCCGTGCTGGGCCGGGTTTGGTAAATCGTTCGCTCTGGCCGTCTATTCCGGCTAGTCTGAGACTAAGCCTTGGTTCCCTTGGTTTGGTTATGGATTCGGCTTTTCCTGAATGTATTTTTCATTTGTTGCCACTGCATTGTACTCGGGAAGATACATTTTTACAGCTTCCCGTGGAATGCTAGGTTATTGTAAGGGTGGAACAATAACATGAACGCAGCATTAAATGTTTAGTGTTACAGAGTATCTCTCAAAGAGCTGAAAATGAAGTTTGACTAAACCTAAACCTAAACTAATTTGATTGAAATTAAAATTCAGAGGCGTCTCATCGATGGTGTTGTTAAGAGCTTGGAATTAATTTTTTTTTATAAAGCTATATATTAGTTAGTGAAATATTTATTAAAGGGTAAGGTAGGTAAAATTAAAGCCTTAACTTCAGACAAAAAATTAAAGTTTTGGTAAAGGTAGCATCTTGCATAAGTTTCTCAATACACATTATCTTTCAGTAAAGGGTTATATTGGAAAAAAGTCATGCTCCAAGCATTCTTATTCAGAAATCATGTTAACATCTACTTTTAATATATATTTTTCTTAGCTTAGTATTTTAATTCCCTTTACTATTCCCAATCATCGAGAAATTATTCAAATTAGTATCTGTAGATATCCAGGATCGATATTCTCCTTTGCTGTTATTTTTTGTATATTAGTTAAGGCTGTTTTAGATTTAATTTACCAGGAAGCTGGATATTCATACTACGAGGGAAAGGTCCGAGTGATTTTGGTCAGAGTCCGTGGCATGATGGTTCTGCGCCGATATCATTATCACACCAGACCACCCTCTCCTACGCTGTTATCATCAATTTGCACATCGGTTGATGTCTGCAGACTGGAGCGGCCATTCGAGCATCTTAATCAGGTTGGATTTTTGGATGATTCGAATTTTGGAATATTCTATGAAATGTAATATCAGTATCAGTAAAAATTTGTATCTATTAATACTTTTTTATTTATTTTCCATTAAGGCGGTTACCTCGCCCGTATTGTCGGCATTAGTGTAGGGCAAAATAAAAAAAAGCGGAGTCGGATTGATCTGGAAAGGAAATTCCAACTCAAATCCTACAATTGGCCCACTTTCCCGGTTATGCATTGTATACCAGAGTACTCCGAAGTCAATCGGAGCAATCGGAGTCGATCGAAGTACTCCTGAAGGGATGATGCTCCGGAGTTCTATCGGAGTCGGAGTCAGTTTTCAAAACGTGGAGTCGGAGTGGATTCGTGGATTCACTCCGGAGCTCCCATCACTAGTGGGCTCCGCGTGAGTCGATGAACTAGTTCAATATTTACAGTAGTTACAAGGCATTTCTCCGTTGTAAATTGTCTCATCCCAAGCCAGACTCGGTTGTGTTTTTGATTTGGTAAAATATGAATAGTTGGTTCTGTAATACGTATTATAAGAATTACACTTTCTCTAGAACGCATTATTTGTATAACTTGAGTAAAGACTGTACCTGACATGGCAGGATCCCTTAATCTCATTTGGACCAATGAACGTTGTTTAAGTTGTGGAACTGGTTGGAGTGATACCGAGCAAAAATTGATAGGGATTCATTCCCACCAAACCCACCAAATTCATGCGATCTTCGCCCAAAACTATTCAAACATAAGAAACAGGACATGAGGAAAGTTTAGATAAAATTAAACGAAAGCCGTAGAAGTAAGGAAAACGAGACGTATTTGGTTCCCTTGGGTAGATTGTAATTCCTCGATTG
>KI423540.1:8043-26266 GCA_000473375.1 Anopheles culicifacies | reverse complement strand
CAATTATTACGGCTCGCTGCCCATTTGTATTGACTAAAATCGTCTTTTTATGGTGATATAATTCACCAATGCGCTTTTTAATTAACTACATAGTGTACCGTAGTGAGAGATTTAAAATGTAGTGAGTGAGTGGCTAGTCGGTACGGAGAGTTAAATCATCATTGAGTTATTTAACTCATAAGTGAATTAGAACTTAGTGAGTGAGTGAGTGAGTTGAGTCATTCATCGAGATTTAATTCTTCAAGAGCGAGTAAAATGAACTCTTTAAAGTGCTCTTCACAATCATTTTCATAAATCAAGCTAAGACTATCTAGGCTAATTAAAAAAACCCTGTTTAGTAGCTAAATTGTTCTCGCACACAATCTTCAAAATGGTACCATTAATCCAATGAAGTACCGAAACCTATTTAAAATTACTGTAAGTGTTAAATTACTTCTCCGCGTGACGGCGAGCACCATCAAAGTGTCGATCAATACCTATTTTCTCCGATATTGAAATTTTCCCACCCGTTTATTTTATGTATCTCTGGAAAAGACAGGTAAAATGCCTCCCATTTTGGCATCGCACAGACAAGTGTTGAACTAATCACCAAAGCACTTCTTTTCAAAACTTTTCATCAAATCTCCATCGACTCGTTCGCGCCGCCGTGAGGCTACAACACTCGAAAACTATGTCAAAGCACATCGCAAAGGGGACGCACAAGAAACGACACGCGACGAAGGGTAATAACATTTACATAGTAATTTAATCAACCACCAACGCACATCGTACACCACCAACCAAAACGCACCTTTCCGGCCATATTTTGTGTGCGTGTATTTCTGTTGGAGGTGGAATAAAAAGCGTAAAATGAGAGTTTGTTGATTAAAGCAAGGATTCTGGGTGGCTCCTCGTATGGAGATGGAAAGTTTTACCTATGCTTCCATTATACGTTTCATGTTTTTTGGGTGGATCCAAATTTGGCTCTCGGACGGTTGGTTGGCGTACGGTGTACACTTTCATTATCCCGTCCGTGTGGCGCACCTACTCCCGCTAAAGGGCCGTGATGGAAATGAGACACGGAAAGCGGTGCTATACTGTCAGACAGTGGCGTGTGTGTAAATGTTACGAAAAGGTTCACCTTACAATGCGAGTACAAATATCGATCACTGTCGGGGGAGGTACCCGCGAAGGTTGTCTAATTTCATTTAAAGTTGGTAGCAACTCTTTCAAGCATAAACAGTAAATAAAGCTCTTATCGCGTTGCTTCTATCGTCACTTGCTAATGCTTTTTTTCACGCGTGTTTTCCGATATTTCCAGAACGAAATTCTCGATGAGGAACAGCAAAGTCCCCGCTACGAACCGGACCCCTGCTACCCACGTGTGTGCTCCGCTAACGAATACTGCTGTCCGGGGTATATCTGCGTCATTATGGACAATGGTAAGAAGCATGCAACTCACCGGTAATTATGTGGTCTGTGCTTACATCTGTGTATAATTTTTATGTAAATCTTCTGCTATGTCATTTAGAAAAAAAAGGAATACTTAGTCAAAATTGACGACAAGAAATGATTTTCCTGGTGGTATAATAATTCTTGGAAATAAATTTAATGTAAACTTTGTGCGAATTCTAAGAGCTCTGCTCTTTGTTTCTAAGAAATTGCCAGCAAAACCACCATGAATAGTATGATGGATTGCGTCCAAAATTCCCACAGTTCTAGCTTTTGCCATTCAACTTACAAACTAAGTGCCCGATGAGCTAGTCCCTTGTTATTCCACCCAAGGAAGTCACCTGGACTTCCCATCCTTAATACAGCCACGTACCTAGCACGTATTTTGCCGACCTTTTCCTGGTGGCTTATCATTTGACTGCCACGCAGAAAAGGGGTTTCGTTGTTCAGCTTCGTCGGTAACATTGCACCATGACAACCTCTGAAACCAATTAAGCTTCCCCCGCAAGGTATAACTTCAAAAGTCCACTTTTCCATTATTGCTGCGTATGTTTTGCGTTGCAGGTGGAAGATGATTAAAATCCGTTACTCCGAACGAACGTGCCCGCATTCGGGAGGAAACCCATTTCGGTCTAATTAGATTTTGTCGTTTGAAAACAAAAAGAAAACTAGTTGTAAACAACGATTACTTTCCTTGTCAGCAGCACAACCCAAGCAGAGGAATGTATTGGCGAAATATTAATTTTGATTTGTGTGTTAGTGCGGGAAGCAATATTTTTATGAGTTCGGGGATCAACATGTTCTCGAGACGAAAGTAATCCGGTTTCATCAGCGATTGGATTATGGGATCAATTTGCTTTGGTGCCCTTTTTTGTGTTACGGTACACACACACACGTCCAGGACTTCTTTCATTTGTGCCATAAATATGGTTGGGAGGAGAGTGTATTTCGTTGTTGGGAAAATCTTACGAACTCCACGAAACCAACGGAAAAAAGGTACACAAATCTCAACCCTAGCATCTTTGCTTGACCCTAATCCTGTGTCATTTTTTGCTTTCCTCCTATCACCATTGTTCTTTTTTGTGTCCTACGCCAAAATATATTGGAAAAGACAGTACACACAAGGCCCGGTGCTTTCTACATCAACAGTCATCCGGAAAAAAGAAAAATCCATCGTCTGCCGTCACTCTATATTAAACCTTCATCTTTTAAGCATCATTTCACTGGCTTACGTTTGATTTAGCCTTTTCGGGCAACCGAAAGCTTCGAAGCACAATAGAAAGGAAACAAAGGGATAAGGCGTATTCGGACGGGCATAAACCCAAACCGAAGCCCTACGCCTGTCCAGTGATTGCAGCGGGGAATGGAATCGATAGCGCTTATCGCTGACAAGGCGATACACGACCGCGCGGATAATGATATTACGGCGCTCAGCTTTCGCGCTAAACTAGGAAGGATCATAATATATTTATAAACGAGATGGAAGGATCTTCACCTTCGACTTTGTAAGGTGTTAACCCGCTAATGCTATTAACAAAAGGGTGGGCTGCAAAATGGTAGCAAATTGGTATGAAATAATTGAAAGATTATAAAGCGCACGATAAATGGTGTTCGGAATTGGATGAAATGGAAACTAATTATTTAGAAGGAAAATGGTGGAAATCTTTTTTTAGAACTACCGCCTCCAAGGAGGACTTAATGGATCACGATTTTTTCTGACTTTATTAACACCGACTCCACAATGCAATTTTATCTTATAAATAGAAAATGTTTGTGTTAAATTTAAATACAAAATTTGTATATTTACATTCCATTTTTGCATATTCGGTTACCCTCTCACATATTAAAAATACCAACAAAATATTCGACCATGTGTGACGCTGGTCGCGATAAATATTATGCGGCAAAACATCGCACTATGTCCCGTGTCCATACGGGGTTGATTTTGATCCTTGTTTGGTGAAGAAACATCCTCCGCACAAACAAAAACGCTTCCCAAAAACAAGCTGGTCGTTTTGCCATTCGCTTACCCTGCGCTGCGGGCCAATCACACATCAGACTATGTGCCGGAAAGCATCGAAAAATTGTTCTCCACAATCCTCCCGTACCACAAACCACAGCAGGATGGAAGTGCTCAGTCAACGTACACGAGCATGTCACAACCGATGCGGCATCTTTCGTATGAAACCGATAGTACCATGGTTCACTCTGCTTTTTTTTTCTTGGTGACAAACGAACGAACCATCCATTGAATGTTTTATAGACCTCCGGCAAAGGACAGCCCCCAATTCCAACGTTCGTCACTACAAGGCCCTGGAGGGTTTTTAAACATTTTTTTCTCTTCTCTTCGCTCTGTACCCTTTCCATGTACTTCACATTGAATGATACACTTCACATTTGCCCGCTGGTCGCATACAATGTCGTTTTAGTATGATCGGTCGGTAAAAGTAATAAGTCAATGATTGCACCATCGCCCCAAGTACACCGATGTGTATGAGCATGTCATCTGCATACTCTGGCCTTTTTTGTTTGTTTCGGCAAGCTCCATTCTATCGATAAGCATCACACAGACCTAAGTGTGACATGTCCCTTGGGTGGTCGTGTTACAACAGCAGTACTCTTCAGTAGCTCCATGTTCCTAGGAAGCCCACAATAACATCTAGGTTAACAAGAGTCATCGTAAAGAATAAAGCCAGGACAGAAAATAAACACCACATAACGTTGCAGTTGTGTTCTTTTCTGCAAGAACATCATTCTGCTTCTTCGTTAGCTTCCAAACACAATAAACATTGAATTCTGGTACCAAACGCTTCCGTACGTTCAATTGGAACACACATCCCGAAGGACGCCAGATGCCAAATATAATTTGTTTTGGGGGTTGATACCAGTGCGGGAAGTGGTGATAAATATGTTTTCTGTATTATTGGAAAAAAAGGTGGGAGTTGGGAAGTGTATTACTCGTGGCTGTTGATTTTTTTTACAAAGAATTCTTTAGAAGCAATTTCATTGTCTAACATTGGGCGTGTTTTTGTGCCCTTAATCATCCTATATGGTTCTCTTTTATCTGATCCCAAGTCACAATATAAATAGAACTTATCAGAAACTGTCAAACTCTTTTAACAGTGTCCAAGAAAATTCTCCCATCGAAAAGATGACACAAACATTACGTTTCTGTTCTTTTTCTGACCTCCGGAAGGAGGAAATATTGGGAACATTTTTTATACCCGCCTTCGCTTCTTCATCGACCATAAAAAAAAACAACATCAACCATCAAAACCGATCATTCCATAGGCCTGACAGTGCGTTGGCAGACCATGTTCGGTGCGGCAGGGCTAAAAATAACACATTTATTCTTCTGTTCGACAACAACGACCGGGCGCCTCCATCGAAGATCGATCGGCATTGTCATTATGCCGCAAACGATTCTCCGGAAAAGCGCCCACGCAATGCTTTTTCAGTTAGTCGGAATCTTAACTGTGTCTGTGGGACGTTTATGATAAATTTATGCTAAACTCTAAAAATAATTTAAATGTTTATTTTTACTTTTCGAATGAAAACTACTTCCAAAAGTAGAATTTGTAAACATTTTTATTTTATATTGACGACTTTTTAATTACGAAATTTGAGTCGTATCAGCATTATCATTAAATTAAAATCTCAAATGGAAATGTACAAAACGATAACGTCAAACGGGACAACTTTCAAGCGATAAATCGAACGGTTGACTCATGCATTCTTAATAAGCTAATCTACGGAAAAGCTCGTAAAAAGATTTACCAAAAGCATGACAACATGCAGGACCCATGGCTCACTTTAATCACCCGTGCTGAATAATAAATGGCCCCTTATCGCATGGCAAACAAATTTAAAATGCAACGCGTGGCAACCGTCTTCTGTGTCTGCAACAACTTTGGACGTTAGTCATCAAAGATCCGCTTTCCCGTGCGTGTCATCTAACAAAACGCAACAGGGAAATTACAGCCGGGCCCGTATCACCATTAATTACCATTAGCTTGACGCTGCAAAATCATTTGATGTTTGTTTTGTAATCTGATACAATTACCGTATAATTTGTTCATCCAAATGTGCTTCTTCTTCATTTGCGATTTAACCGCTTCTGACTCTCGCTCTCTCTCTCTCTCTGTGTTTGTGTCGTTTTGGTGTTTTGTGAACCGTGTGTGGATTGTGCGCTGAATCACAACAAACCTTACGTTTCTCCTCCGTCTCTTCTTTGCTTTGATCGTTCTTCACCACCACAAGATTCACCCATTTCAGTAAGGGGCACATGCATGCCACTGTACGGACGGAAGTACGGCGAGCTGTGTCGGCACGATTCGGACTGCGAGTCTGGGCTGGTCTGTGACATCTCCGCGCTGAGCGGTGCGAGCGTCTGCCGACCGCCAACCATCGTGGCAAAGCAGTACGGTGAAGATTGCATCACTTCCAGCGACTGTGATATTACACGGTAAGTTTCGTAAGGGTATGACTTACAAACGAAATGTTAGATGTATCGAATGTATAATTGTGAAGAATGAGGGGATTAAAGTAGGAATGAGTTATCGTTGGGGAACATCCATTTATTACGTAACGCTGGAAGGAGGAGTTGCATAACACACAATGAGATGCTTTTGAAACTCGTAATTTTAAATTCCTAATATCTTGAGGAATTAACCAGTAACTTACTTACTCTGCGAAAAACTAATATTCAATGAGATTTGACAATCGAAATGCCAGGAAGGGTCACAAAAATACCGTATAAAATGTAGATATTTATCCTGAGCTAAGATTCTGGCATCCACTTGAAATACTATAATGAAGAATTTGGAAAATATCTTTAATATATATTAAGATCTAATTGTCAACAATGATGAGCATTTAAAGTAAGTCATTTCTATAATTTCATTTTTCTCCAAAATTATATTTTTATATTTAATGGAAAATCTGAGCGTATTCGACAATATCGTTATTAACTAAGAGGGAAAATGGAGTCGTATATCTTCAATTTTTGCGTTACCTAATAAATAAATGATCCCTTCACACTTGAACTACCGGATGAGGTAATTTGACTGGTAGATTGGTAGAAAAGGTAGAATGCTTAAAACGATTTAAAATAAATATAGATCATCAAGGTTTCCCGGTTAATTAAATCCTAGAAGATTGTACCTCATTAGAGCGAATGAAGCCTCAATAAACGGCTTCATTACGGACCAATGGACGATATTTTAAAATATATTTTTTCACCTTTTTCTCGCTTGCTGCCACACACACAGAGGATTGTGCTGTCAGGTGCAGAGAAGACATCGGCAAGTGCCTCGTAAGGTAAGGTGGATCATAACAATAGTTTTTTTTTCTTTACCCTTTCCCACCAGGAAATGATTTCCCTAACGAAGGAAACGCTTCAATTAACCTTTATCACAGCTTCATCACAATGCGGGATGATTGCCGTTGCCTGATTGTGGATTGACTTTCCTGCTTGCTTAAACCTCATTTCATGGATGAAATTTTCCTCTCTCATTTTCCTACAGGTATGCTCGTACTTCAAGGATCCACTCCTCTGCGTTGGAACGGTTGCTGCTGATCAGGTAAGGCCGTTCGTTATGAAAAATCATTAGACCGATCATTAGTAGCGATACAATAAAAAATCTTTTTTCCTTCCTTTCCCCGCAAACACACACACACAGGTGAAACACCAGATCGAGCATACTGCCGGTGAGAAGCGCATCATATACAATAAGCACTAAATATGCACGAACCCAAACAATGCAAAACCCCCGAACGATCGAACGATCATTCCGAACGAGTGGCAACCAGTGGTACTGGTGTGCGTGTGCCATCTCCGGAACCAGCAACATATTATGATTCTTAATCCTGACAACCTCTCGCACCGACATACGCTGGTACGCGTGTAAAAAACATACTTACTTAAGTCCTTGTATTTAGAACAAAACCACAACAAAAACTCATTTGCCCTCACAATAACGTAGCTACCGGCCAAAAGCGATCAGAAAATGGCAATCAAAACAATGCAAAGGAAGTAATAGTGACAGCAAATCAATCAAATATCTCTTATGTTGATGAGAAGAAGAAAAAAACAATGGAAAGTGTATCTAAAGTACAGAGCATATAAAGAAAAGAAGAAAAAACAAGCAGAAGCGTGGAAAAATCGAAACATATCCAGCAAAAACAAACCAGTTAGTGCATTCAGATGAAAACTATCGGAACGAATACATATCAAGTACATACTTTTAAGCAACACAGAAGGAGAAATATTGTTAATGAGGGGAATTTCTACCGCACGTTTGTCCAACAGGATGCAAAGTTTTCATTTTCCGAATTGATCGTTCCAGGCCCTTCCCACTACCTAAGTTACATCGCATCGGAAATGATGAAAACGCCAAGTCAGATATCAAGAATGTACAAGAATGTTTCATAAGTTATCATCCTCTAGTTCGTTCCACTGTGATTGACGCCCGAGTGTACAGTCCACATGTATGAACAGGAGAAAAAGAGAGCGTGACAGAAAAAGATAAGAAAACAACACACATTATATTATCACCATTTTTGCGATACATTAATCTTCTCTTCTCTTCTCGATAATACCGCTAAACGTTATGCAACATGCATGTATTTGAAGCTGTGTCGTTGTTCTCATTCGTCCCTGGTAAATCCACTTTTGGCTTGTATGATAGCGATCGAGACCGGAAGATAGAGAGCGAGAGAGTGAGTGAGTGAAAGAGTGTTGATAAAGGTGAGCGCAATTGCCCGGAAGCTTGCTTAACTGTTTTCGTCCATTACACGGCATTTACAATTTACTACCGACACACATTACATTGATTGAAAACAATACAATAAAATACCCCTTGCTGATATAATCGGTTCTTATGCAATGAATACATATCGTTATACATGAAATATAAATATATATATTATATATATACATACACAAACACACACACAAACACATAACATACACAAATACATAAAGGTGGATGCATGAAGCAACCCAACGTTGCAAAAGTTACAAACAATCCACACTAGTGCGTAAGAAGGTTGCAAGGTATGCGTGCGGAACATCCTAATGGTATCGTAAGTTATGGAAAAATTAATTAAAAACTCCAACAAAAAAAGAATAACGTCAAAAAAACAAACACAAGGAAAAACAAACAAGCACAATTGTTTGGACAAAAAAAAATGGAAAAAAGAACAACAACCTTTACAAAAATACATATTCATACTGGCTGAGGCATTTTGAACTTTTAATCTTCTACACATACAGACTTAATGTAACAGTTTTCCCACGATCAGTTGCAAAGTGGTTTTCAAAACAAAAACAAATTACCGTTTTAACGTTTCAACGTGAAGTGAGTGAAAAAATGACTTAAAAATGAATTAACCCGAATGCAAAGCGTACGAAGAAGTTATGGTTAAATTGCGAACACTCTATTAGACGAAACATTCAGGCAGATCGAACGAAGAAAAGGAGAGCATTCTTATGAGATTATTCCCATCAGGCACGAAGAATGGTGAACATCGGTGCGGTTGTTCTTGTTGTACCTTCTCAAGAGCAAAAGTTGGTAAACTGTTCGCTGCTAAACCTCCGTTTACGCACATCCACCACACTAGGAACCTTCTGAGGAATGGTTTCGTTTCCGGCCGACTGTTTTGGGGTGCTCGATTCGAGTCACCAGCGACAGTGAACTGTGTAACCCTTGCGTACATGCTAACAAATATTTCCATTCAAAAACGATCGACTCGTTTGCATGCGGGTCAGGCCCATAGAAACGAAGCGATTCACTAGACGGCTCCTAGAATCATGTGTGGGCGTGTGCGAGCGACCACGGTCCAGACATTTACTCGATTCCGATCGCATCCTGTAAGTCCCTTGCTGAGCGCGTTCGATTGCGATATTTCGTGCTGTGCTACACAGCCACATCGATTTCCCATCTCGATACTTTTAAACCTTCCTGTGCCCCAAACCAACCCCTCCCCCAAAGGAGAAGTTCGTGCAATGGACCCGACCAGCGAAGGAGGCATTGCAGCGCGATCGGACATCTAAACTCTGAGGTCTGTGCAGTACAGAACAAAACGAAAATATATCCTTAAATCTATAATCATGAGTGAGCCCTTCAGATTGAGAGACAAACGTGGTTAAAATCAAAACGACATATCAGCATGTAAGTGCGGTACATGCCAAGATACACTCCCACTAAGTCACAGACATTACACACCCAACACGACACTAAACGGCTGCTGTTGCTAGAACAAAACAGCGGAGAAATGATCGCCCAAGGCAACATATACATATCAAATACACCTACATGCAGAGCAAAGAGAAAAAAAGGAAGAGGAAAGACCCAAGCACATGAAAAAACAAGAAAAAAAAAACTATTTCCATTCTATTCCAGAAACAAGCCGGCTTGCAAGCTAACAAATTGTGAAATGTAACTAATGAATAGAAGTTAAAGATAAAAATCGCACATTGCATACATATCAATTAATATCTAAGATAGACCGTGAGACAGAAGATTCCCACGAATCAAAGGACCCTACGAGAACGAGAAACCTTGCTAGAAGAATGGTAACGATCCACTACTAAAGACCTACTTACCGTGCAGGCATTGCACCGACGTTCTACGCACAAGTCACACTTCCTGTCTGTTTTCCGTCCTTCAACGAGATATTAAACTGGTTGCCGATCATTGTACGATCAGTTCACCGGAGTCAAGTCCTTCCACTGAAACTTGCGTAATAAACTAATTCCAAAAACTCCATCCTAATTCCAATTCCACTCCTAAACTGATGTTGCGTGATTCATGCGTACAACGTGGGCGCATTGTGGACGCATCCCCTAAAAGAGATAACAAATTATGAATGAAAAAAACAAATAGAAACTATATGTGTACATCTCTTCAACTACTGGTGTTGTTTATTTTCGAAACAATTATCCGAAACTTTCGTCATGCTTTTCAAGCCTACAAAGAAAGCGAGAATATGTTCTTGTTAGGATGTTAGAATATGTTAGGATGTTCTTCCCACAAAACAAATCTTACCATCTACTGACTACAGGCACAGGAACTTGATCAATTGATTGGTGTAGGGTACTTCTCCTCAAAGCTCTTAATGAAATCGATCAACTCCTCCGTCATCTCGTTCAGATCGTCTATAGCACCGGTGATCGACTGACGTTTCATTTCACCAGCCTGCTTGGACTGGCTGGACGAACGGATGCTCCACGGTGTTTGTTGTTCGTGCGGTTGAGGCGTTTCATTTACAACGCATCGGAACAAGGATTGTGACGTTTCTGGTACGGAAGGTTTCACGAAGTTGGAGTTCACAGGCGTCTCTAGTGCTCCCCGTCCGGTCGAGCTACTAGCAGAATTGATCCCAGCCGACCCATTACGATCAACCGACGTTTGCATCTCCAACATCATTCGTGCTCTTTTGGGAGATGTTAGCGAAAAAAGTGCCGGTGATGGTCGGCTTAGGTCCAGATCCTTCGTAAAGTCGTTATCATCTTCATCCGCTAGCCGTAACTCGTTCTCCCCGATTTCGCCACTATCATCCAGCAAAAGTGCCGCTTCGTCAAAGTAGATGCCTTCTTTTGGTTTTGCGCACTCCATCGGTACCACCGTTTCGTTACCATCTGCCGGAGTACTACTGCTTGCCAGACTGACACAACTTTGTAGTGAGGCACAATCCACTGACAAACCGTTCGGTCCATCTCCTTTGTCACCGGCCGCTATGGTGGAGCCCAGAGATGATTGAACTGTGCTGGGTTTTGAAGCAGCTTTTGCCCTGCGTACAACTGAAATACGATTTCTAAACATCTTTTCCACGAGTTTGTTCACTTACTACCACTACTATTGCGGTTCTGCACACCCGTCTGGTTGTGAGATGACAACCGGTATGTTGAACAAGCGTTACCAACGACCGTTCAATAATTCGTTGCCATAGACAACAGAGGGCAACCACTGCTTGCTGTTTATTGGGAAATAAATCGGTCAGAGTTCAGAGCAGTTCAACACTGCACGCGTGTTTGTGCTAATCGAGATACACAGGTGGCGTTCATAAAACTTTGACTTTCGTCTCGTATTCTCTCCATAGCTTTTTTATGAAAATGGAAGACACGAATTAAAGTAAGGCAAATTTTATTTTTTAACATCTTCACTTAACCATGATACAATCCTGCCAATGCTTCCTGAATAGCACGTAAACAGGAAATGTTCGTTTGAAAACCGCCCGCTTTCTCGGCCAAATTTTCGAGTCTGGAAATATTAAACAAAAACATTAATACATCACCATTTCCTGTGTTTTTGGTATAAAACAATGCAACTTACCGTATATGATTGATGTAACCACTATTAATTACTTCATCTAGCGTTGGTGGTACCGGGCCATCCGTTTCGAAGCCTTGAGATTCGTACGTAAACAGTGGACCCTCCTCTAGCTTCGGAACGGCCAGGAAACCGTGCTGACTCTGGAATCCGGTCGCAATGCCCGACGAGAAGTGAGTCTGCTTGGCTACCGGTGGCGGAGCGACCGGTTTCGGCAGCTGTATCTGCGACTGTTCCGCCTTCTGTGTAAACTTATCCACTATCGCATTTGCATCCTCGTAGCTTGCCATCAGCGAATCGATCAGTTCTTCCTTGTTTTTAGTCTTTTGTTTGCGGTTTTCCACCTCGATCAGTGCCAACTCCTTACGGCGCTGTTCAAACTGTTCCTTCTCGTACTCAACGATCTGCTCTAGCTCCAGCTCGTCCTTGCTTAGTTTGCTCTTGTTCTTCATGATAACGTCCCGGTTGTCGCGCTTGTACTGTTCGATCCGTTTGTTCGTGTTAATAATGTCTATGTTGTTGCAGAGATTAAACACGAGCTCCTCGATCATTTCCAGGTAATCATTGTACTCGTCCAGCGAGGCGAAATCATCTTCCTTTTTGTTGAAATCCTTCAGAATGCGCTTGCGAATCTGTACCTCCTTATCGACGTTGGAATCTTCGAACAGCTGTACGCGAAAGTTGCTTCTTCGCAGCGCCACATTGCACTCCGGACAGGAACCGGATCCTTTAAGGAACAGTAGCTCGACGCAGCTTTCGCACAGCGTATGGCCGCATACGTTCACCATCAACTTCAGCGAGGGGTTCCTGTATTTGGTCGTTTTGCATCGCGGACAGACTTGATCATCCATGATGGTGTTTTGTGCGGGTGGATTCGAGCAGAACACAATCTAAATATAGGCACTGCAGATGATTGAATTTATATTATTCCGTTGGCTCCAATTAGCAGTGATGCAAAAAAAATTCTTTTGTGCTTTGTGTTGAATTTAGCACAAACTGTGTGCACCTTTGCGCAGTAGAAAATTTTGTTTACGTTTGCCGCCGTAAGAAATAGCAGGCCAGAATGCGGCTTGAAACGTCAAACGTCGAATAACAGCTGTCAGGCGTGATAAAGCTCTGGTCACAGCTGCCAATTGGAGTGTATGTATTTTTATTTCCCACAATTTCTTGTATCTTTTTTTTTTTGGGTGGGAGAACACATATTTTAATGCTTAAATAATGAATATTTTATAAAACACTTGATTCCTCTTTATATTGAAGTGCATTAGATTAAAATGATCCACACTTTCTCCTCTGCAGCAAACATCGCATGGATCTTCGATGTTATCTGATTCAAAATCGTACCGCAGTATTTGACGCATTAGTTTGCTTACAGCGGTATTGTTTATGTTTCTTCACGCTCGCAGTCTGCACCCGTTTCAAACACACGTAAATCAGAACCGTCTAACAACAACCGCTTTTACTAATTTCTGAAGTATTGTGCACATTGGGTTGGAATCTCTGCTGGTATTTTACAATTAATCCTTTTCTCTGTTTTGTGAACATATTCTATTCGGCATTAACACACGATACGTACAAAGTGAGTCGCAACCACGTATAAACAAAGCAATACGTACGCTTGATTGTTCCGGCGCGGCTTGGTGCGGTGGACGAGGTAGCCAATTTTGCTGCCCTTATCAAATCACGACTCCCGTTGCGGCTTCCCTTGAGCGCCAATCGGCCGTCTGTTATCGCCATCGACGAGGCTACTGCTTTGCCGTTCAGCCAGTCGCATTCAAGAATTCGCCCTAGCAAGCACAAATCGAAACAAACAACCGGCAAAACACAAATCGCGTGCATCGCAGCCGATTTGGGTGGTTTTTGCGTGTTAAGCATTTTCTTTCACGCGTACATAACATACGCACAGTGTCGCGAAGAGATACGGGAATCGCCTTGGCGGAATTTGCTGGTCCCGAACATTCGAACGATATCGATCGGTTGGTTACCTACGTCTTAGCCGCTTTCGTAACGTGATCGATAGGAAATAGTGCCAAAATATTAGATTAGTGAAAGTTTCTACAGTCTGATTAGCTTTATTTATCCGCGTTCTCAGGTGCGTGTGAAGCTCGTCCCGCCACTTATTTTGCGTCTGCTGTAAGATGCATACACGCTTCCTACTGATATTTTGCGTTGTACTGTTTGGCTGTTGCTCTCTATCCGCGGGAGTGTTTTTCAACCACGGCGGAACGTATCTGGGCTCGTTGAAGCATCTTTTCCGAAAGTATGCTCATCACTTTGAAACGCAACGCAATCGATCGCCTGTAATTTTCGGTAAGTAACTTATGTTTCTCGTTCATTGCCCTGCATAATCATTTGGCCGATTCTTTGTGTGAAGCGCAAAAAACAAAACAACAAAAGGTAATGGTATGATTGGATGGGAAGGTCGCTTATCAATGAAAACATCACAACGGTCAGTGAGTCACGAGCGATTGAGAAGAAGAAAAAAATAAAGCAAACAGTGTTGCGTAATTGATCGGACGATGATCGTACCACCCCGGGGGGACAAACAAAGCGTAAACAGGCTGCGACGCTTTACCTTCATTAGCACACGCAACTATCCCATTTGACTTTTCAATTATTAAACTTCGTTCCGTTTCACATTTCAGTACCGGGCGATGGAGGAAGTCAGATGGATGCGATTATCGATAAACCCAGCAAGGTGTCGATCCTCTGCCAGAAGCATACCACCACTTTCTTTAACATTTGGCTGAATAAAGAGCTGCTGTTGCCGCTTGTGATCGACTGTTGGATCGATAATATACGCCTGGTGTATGACAATGTAACACGCACCTCGTGTAATGCTCCCGGCGTTGTAACGCGCGTACCAGGCTTTGGACAATCGGAAACGGTCGAATGGATCGATCCGTCGCACGCATCGGTCGGTGCGTACTTTGTCAATATCGCCAATGCACTCGTTGCAAATGGTTATGTGCGGGACAAATCAATCATTGGCGCACCGTATGACTTCCGGAAGGGACCGAGTAAGTAAACAACCGGGAAAATCAATTCCGTACCTCCTGTTCTTACGTTTTCCCTTTCATTATAGCTGAACATAAGGAGTTCTTTCTGGCGCTTAAGTTCTTAGTCGAGCAGACGTACACACTGAACCAAGATACTCCGGTAACGTTCATTGTGCACAGCATGGGAGCCCCGATGACGTTGCACTTCCTGCAGCTGCAAACGGAACAGTGGAAGGCGAAATACATCAGGCGCGTCATTTCGCTGGCCGGAGCATGGGCGGGCAGCGTCAAAGCCCTGAAGGTGTACGCGATCGGAGATGATCTCGGTGCGTTCGCACTGAGCGGCAAGGTGATGCGTGCCGAGCAGATCACCAACCCTTCGCTGGCTTGGCTACTGCCGTCACCATTGTTCTGGAAACCGAACGAGGTACTCGCACGCACCCAATCGCGCATCTACACGATGGAGCAGATGGATGAGTTTTTCAACGATCTGGACTTCCCGGAAGGTTGGGAAATGCGTAAGGATTCGCTACCGTACACGCTTAACTTTACAGCTCCCGGGGTGGAGTTGCACTGTCTGTATGGTAGCAACATTAACACGGTCGAATCGTAAGTTGCGATGAACTTTTTTAGCTCTAATTCTTCAGAAATAACTAATGAAATCCTTCTGTTCGTCCCCAAAAAAGCTTGGATTACCAAAAATCGTACGATCTCAGTGGCACTCCTGTACTGAAGATGGGTAAAGGTGACGGTACGGTGAATGCTCGCTCGCTCGAGGCTTGCCAGCAGTGGACAAAGCAGCAAAAGCAACCGGTCATTTCCAAAGAGTTCCCCGGAGCAGACCACATGAGCATTCTGGCCGATGTGAACGTTATTGATAACATTGTAAAGCTGCTAATGTCGGATCTGTCCGACTAGATGATCGATCATTTGTTCGATAGGAAAAGCTGCTATTCCATGTGGTGTGCCATAGATCATATTCGTAGCTGCTAATTTTCAGAAACTCACTCTACAACCTATCCACCCATTACCGGGTAGGGGGATACTTATCTAGAAGACTTCCATCCTCGACGCAAAGACTAAATAGACCAAATGTGATTTATTATTTTTTTTACGCGTTCGTTGCTTTCGATTGGTCGAATCGAAACACACAGATCGTTACCATCACGAATCTCATCCCGCATGTTGTGCTGCACCGTTTCGAAACAAAAAAAGGTTCAATAAAGTAAACTCAAGTTTAAGTACCAAACGAAGCCTATTGTCTGCATCTGCATGTAGTACTGAGAGCTTCAGACTCGCTTTCGATTACACAATCCGCCAACTGTTGTGACGCAGTGTCTGTGTGTGTGTGCATAATTGCGAGACGGACTGGTGACTGGAGAGCCTTGAATGTGAAACATAAATTCATCCATTGGTACCGTCGATAGTGACCTTTAAAATTCCTGCTAGAACTTGGAGGATGCTAGAACATGGGACACGGTTGGGCGGTCCCAAAAGGGAACACGAGAATGAGATAGTATGGATTGCGTGCAGTTTACGTAACCTGTTCGATGGGCCACCGGTGTCCAGATGATATTTCCAGAGCGTCAATGTGGCATTTACACGCATAAATTACGAGCAAATGCATTTTCTTTCGTGTTACGCGTAACACCATGTCGTTAGGGAGTTGTTTAAGATGTGTTAAATACCTTTATTTTTGTAAAAGTTTACAATTAATTTTCTACGACCACTTCTTCCAGCTGTTCTGCTCCAGCATAGCTCTAGCAATTACCCAATAATGAATGTTACGGTAGCAAGTGGGTTGAAAGGATGCAAATCATCTGCTTGACTGAGCTGTTTCAAAAAAATCGGAAATGTCAAAAAAGCTTCCTCAAACCAAAAACGGGAAACGAATGGAACCATAATCCTCTAAACGAGCATGTTGTTCACCCTTCCACACGTGGTAAGCAGCTTTAGCGGTTGGTAAAAATAGCACGTGTGCATGTGACGACCTATTAGAGTGCAAAATTTCGAAAGTGCGGTGCGTAAACGGATAGCAACAAACACGTGGAGAAGCAGAGATCAACCATTCGGTGTGTCTGTGGTTGTGTCTCTAAAAGCACCACTTCCGGTTGGGAATCAGTGTTATGTGGGTTTTAAAAAATGAAACAAAAATCAGCATATATGTGTATGTATACACATATATTGATTCCTCGGTCATTGCCATTCATCCATCAAGCAATGCTCGAGGCCACGTGCTTACGGCGAAATGGCAAACGATGCGCCGGGACCCGACCATGTTGCCACCGCCGTATCACGTGGGATGTAAAGCATTGGCTGAGATGCAATTTTCTCAGCAGCTCTTTTGACAGCTGATCCCCTTAGAGCCCATCAGTACCGTTGGCGGTCGGTGGCCGCGTAATGAACCCGAGAGTTAGTGCGCGTTTTTACGCCGTTTGCTAGCAACGTGTGCGCGTAATGGATATTTCATGTTATACTGCGCGGTCGAAGAACTTCCCTACACACAAAAAGCCACCTGTAGAGTTTGCTCTCGGGATTATACAGAGTGTAACTTATCCTTTGTGTCTTATTACTAAATTTTAACTAAAGCCGTCGCTTCCGTGGTGGATGGAGTGGAAAAATACCACAAATTTACGCTAAAAACAAAACCTATTCGGTAACGGTGTGCGGGAAAGAGTTAAAAGCATCCGTAAACATTCGCTTTACCTAACTGGGTGTCTGGTTCCAGCATCCGGACAACTTCCCCGGACGTTATAGGCCTGTTATCGTCGAGCAATAGTAGGCTTCCGAGTGAAGGATAAAGTTTTCCAGTTGGCAAGCGCAACAAACTTTCTCCCTTTTTTCGGTGACTTCACTCCGATGGACGGATGTTATGAAACGGACTTCCTGTGCCCTCTCGGCACTCGGACCATAATGTTGAGGTTGTTTTTGTGCGAAGTACTTGTGAAGCTTTTTCTCCTTTGTACCACACGATGAAAACACACGATTTCACTTCATGTCGTTCCCGATTCTTCGGCACTCGTATGCTTACATTTGCAAAAACAAAACAACACCGGCACCGACATACACACACGCGTCAACTGAACGGGAACGGTAATACGTAATAGGAAAAGTTTTGCACGCCATGTTTTTCCGCAAGCTTTCCACCGTTCGAAGCCTGCCAAAGGCAGCCAAGGGAAAGGGCAGTGGACTTACGTGAAATTGTTTACGATCGTTCATATCCGTTTGATCGATACATGTACATGCCCCTTCCCTTTATGCTTTGATGTTTGACGATAAATAAAATTCGCTAATGGCGTCGTCATAATCTAATTTCAAGCAACGCTGTTGCAGGAATTGGGATGATTATTTTGAGAATACAATGTGCAGTAGAATTTGGGGCACTCGAGTTTCGCGGTAATTAAATAACATTATATTGCGAACGATACGTACTCTGGCTTCAGTTGTCCAGAAGAATCA
>KI423539.1:0-15812 GCA_000473375.1 Anopheles culicifacies | reverse complement strand
CATGCACACACACACACATTTAAGCGATCAACATGGCATAGTTCACGAGATGTATCTCGGATTCATGAATAAGATTTTATACATGCCGTTTCATTCGTACGTAAAATAAATTCTTCGCTTCTACTCTATCATTCTCTCTCTCTCTCTCTCTCTCACACAGGCACACAGATTGCTGCTCTCATCTTTTCGGTTGGAAAATTCATCTCCGTGGTATTCAAGTTAGAGTTATTTTTTTAGTATTTCTTAGTCCTCGCATCAAGCACGCAGTCTCGCAGTGAAAAACAACTCCCGATCAACAACAGCGCGAAAATCCCTCAACAACATGCACACACACAGGCGCAAGCAGTGTGTTGTTTCTGTGTTTCACCACTTTACGACGTACTACTGCTTCTGTATCAGAAACACAAAGAGCTTTTGCCACAAATCGTAAATGGAAGCTGATGTTGTTTTTTTTTTTATCTGCACAATTTTAAAGACATTTTTTTCGATTGACTATTACATTTTGGAACCTAATAAATCTATTTGATTAGTTATTTCACCTCTACGTGAGAACCATTAAAATACAACATTGATTATTTTATAAATATACCTCGAAATAAATCTTTAACACTCTTCCAAGTGCCCTGCCACTAAATAACATAAACAATATATTACATATTGTTTACTTTTGCTCTGATAAACACTTACACGCATACACATATTGTGGCTCGTGCACTTGCGACAAACGAATCACCTTCTCGTAGGACAACCAGTAGAGATAAGGCTTTGAAAAGTGTTTTCTTCGGTAAGATGAAAAGATCTTCTGCTTCCATTAATGCTTCAGTCTGATAAAGCACGCAGTACACAGAGTTTATGGCAGATTTTCACGTATGTTTCACCTCCCCCTTGTGGAAATGCACTTTTCCGTAGACCACATGGTAGAAAAATTCACCTCTACACCACACCATGCCAACAACACAAAGAAGTTTAAGCAGCGCAACAACTCACAACAACGCAATACTCACTGCACAAAACACTCGCCATTTATCATCGGCCGTGCTACTCCATGTTGGACGTACCATACAAAGGTTTTCACAATCGCAATCGACACAAATGGGTTAGAATCGTCTTTGCTATGTCCCGGAATAATATGCAACACTGGCAAAACGAAACACACATTTGCTACCTTACTCGTTGACAGTTTTGGCGTTTTGCGTGCTGTGTTCCAACTCCGAACCGAGTGTCTTTGTTATCCCTGGTACGGAGGGTCACTCACGCATAAAATGAATGCTCCCGCCAGTGGAGGCCTGGACGCAAGCTACAGGACAGCGACACTGGAATGCAGCGCACATCGAGGAAAAAAACCCTACACATAACAAACATCCACCACAGGGAAAATCATAAGAGAGAATCGGTTAAAGAAGAGGAGTCAAAGGATCTCAACTGCCGCCATGGTTTTAATGGAAATAGGCAAGCAGTGCGCAAGTCCGGGAGTACCAGACCAGTTCAGGTGTTCATTTCTCTAGATGCTTGTTATCGGGACGAGAGCAATAACCATTCGTCTATTTAGATGTTTGCCTCTACGCCTGTTCTGAGTCGTCCTCAAAAAAAGGATACAACATCACTTAGATTCGCCCGTTCACAATCCAAGAGAGTATGCTCGAATACCCCAAGGATCTTCTCTTTGGACTTTTTGTGTGCTTGAAAAGTTTCTTATCATACTGCTCTCCGGTCTGAGAACGCAACGCCAAAGGTTCTCTCTGTTCGTTTTGGTATCACTCCCACGCACGTTTTGTAGATGTAGCTTTGCCTTTCTGACGATATGCTGCCTCAGCAACATACTCTTAGCAGCATGCCCCCCTTCCTTCAAACGGCTCTTTATTCCAACTGTTGAGAACTAAACTTCTGCTATCCTCTCCAGCGTAAACGTGCACAAAATAAATAACGAAAGCCAATATGATTGTTCAAACAATAACAAAGAGCATAACAGTTAATAAGTTCGTTGAATGAACAGACACGTTAAATGTGACAGAGCGTGAGCCACGCACCATTGTAGCGCCATCAGGAGTAAAAAGCTTCAACAGACCCTCAATAGGCACGCAGTGCATTAAAAAAGTGCATTAACGGAGAGTGCACTTACTCACATCGCATATTTCACAATCGTACTATAAATAAATCCTTTTAGATACTGAACAAAGGACAAGAGCTGGATGGTGTTGCGTTCGCTTCTTTAACAGTTTCCCTTGGTTGCCTCTTCAACATTTCACTCAATTGTCTGGTATTGGCATTGCACTTGCAGCAGAAAGTCATTAGAAAATCGAACAAAATCCATCGGTTCTTAGTTAATCGAGTAAAAGCTCTGGCAAGTACTCATGTACAATCATGTCATCAATGACGACTAATCAATATTTAGTTTTACCAAACAACCGTTTAAAACGAGTCGATGGCAAAGGAAATAGCGGCGTAAGTCTTCACACGGTAGGACCGAGAATGGAATGTGTTATATTCTACCTAAATTAGGTTTACAATTTTTAATTTTGTACAGGGAATTTCCGAATGTGTAATACGAGGACTTTTTCACTAAAATAGCATGGCGTGGTAAAAAACCTTGCCGTAATTAAATTGTCGCAACTCACAAAGGCAAAACCTTACGCAAAGGACGAACACACTCAAAACTCAAATTTAAACTAAACTCAAAATCGCCTAGGCCAGATGGTCGAAGCTAATTGCTATTTGCTGGTTTGCTTCCGGTGGTTTCCAAAATGCAATCCTCTGCACATGACAGCGTTGGCTTGTATTCGATGTATGTCTCTTTGAATGCATTGAAGGGTAGCCCAGTAAACATTCACCTCGCCAAATAGCACAATTTCACCAAAAATTACTAAACAGCACAGTAAATGCAGTAACTTAGTATAACCAAACATACATATTTTTTTAGGAAATGAAACTATTCATGGGTTTACTTTTGCATGAAAATAAAGTATGTACTTAAACATTAATTTTGTTGAACATTAATTTGTCAATTTATGAAATGCTACCAACACATTTAAAAAGAAACATTAATTTCGTTAAATTTGTGCAATGCTGAATTGCAAATGAATGAATACGGTGGAATTATGTTGCTATTGCTCTATGCTCAAAGCAATTACGAACTGGAAAAATATTGGGGATAAAACAAAAGGTTGAAATGTACAATGTAAATGCGTTTGAGCATACCAAATCGAGCAAGGTCTTCGCCTTGTGTACGCGGTTTTAGACATCGATTGACGGCATTGATTTTAAAGCCCGATGGAGGTACGACGTCAAGCGGTGAGACCGTTGGGGAAAATGGTTTTCAATAGGAAAATAGAAAGAGATAAAATATACCTCATGAACCATTGCCTTCTCGTTCATTTGAACTCATCTCATCCTCTTTTTTCCACCCGTTATAGTACCACATGCAACGAAGCGAAACCATCGTCGGTGGTACTAATGAAAGGAAAATGCGCTGCCTGTGTAGCAGAGAGAAAGGAAGAGATAGCACGCAAACACACAGAGAAACTCCCAGTTTGATCGACGAAGGGTCGACGAACACACAGAAAGGACGTCAAAATCAGCCAGGACAAAGTCAGCGAACTTTCGTTCTCATCCGGCCTTATCCTGCAAAGTGTAGTGGCAGATGTGGAAAAAGGATCGTGTACCGCGCAATCAACACAAACACATACACGTTATGTGGCAAGTACGTCCTAGTGCGTAGTATGAGTAAACCGAGAAATTTTAAACTCTTACTCAACCCCACAGGCTTTCCCTTGTGCTATCATTAATGCTTACTTCGGCCCCCATACCCAAGCAAGTGTATCTTGTGCGTTTCATAGTCGATAGGGATGATGTTGTTCTTTGTTTGGGGCCAACGGTCATCCCATAGCCGTTTGGTTAAATCTATTGATTACTGTTGCAAGGGTGATTTTTTTAAATCTTTCTATGCCATTCGGTAGTCTAGTTTAGCGTAGTTAGCGTGATTAATACTAAACAGGATTTACAGTTCTTCATGGTTTTCTGTTTAGCTCGTCCTTGACAAACCGTCTTTTTATGTATATCATTATTAAGAGATGCAGCAGCACACAGATAATCACTCCAAATCCTCTTCCCACGGAAGACGAGAACGGATGTCTGAAAAACAATTTATCCTAATGATATTTCGATCGAAATGCCAAAGAAATTCTCCAATTTTTTAGCTTATCATCAATTCCCCGGGAACCACACTTCTCGGGAGATTTTGTTTTTCTTGCAATCCAACCGTGGCGCGTTCATGCTTCCGATTGTATATGTGTATGCGTTGTTTTTTTTTTTTTTTTTTTTGCTATGCAATATCTCAAAAACTTTCCCCCCGGAGACGATGACCTACGACCGGCAGCGATGGATGAAACAACCTTCCGAAGGGCATGATTGCTATTATCGAATTCGGGGTTGTTCGCTCCCCACTTGGGATCCGAAGCACTGTTGCTTTTTTTTCTCTTTTTACAATCAGCCCGTTCCTGGGAGATGGGCTATAAAACGAACAAAAGGAGATGCCTTTTGCTTCCGACGATAAAGTGCGCTAGAAGTCACAAAATTATGACAAACAGCCACTGCCGGGCGCGCCAAACCTTTCTCTCACCGGCGATGTCGCGCCATAAATGGAAAGATCAACCGCAAAGGATATACCTTCATGGTGGAAGCTTATCGTTGAGTAGGACAAATTCTTTTTGCTGAAGCATGAGAAAAAACTGGGTTGAAGCTGCTAGCTTCAAATTAATGGCTGGTTGCTTCCGATGGCAAAAATGTTAACAATTCTCTTACCATGTGCGTTTCGCTATTAGCCACGTGGAAGAGGATCGTATATGTTTATCATGGCGATTTTAATAATGGATATGAATTTTTCCCTAATAAATGTACAAAATCATTTTGTATAAATTCATTGTTACAAAGCATTTTATGTTGTTCAATTACATATTATGAATTAAAAATCTTTAATAATAACGTTTAATGGGACCCGAATTACCGATCGATATTGGTTCGATTGTTTGACAGATACCGTCTTAAGGTTTAAGCTTGCTAACTTGCAGTAATGTAGATACCCATAAATAGTTCATTTAGAAGCTTAATAACTCCTTAACATAAAAATAATGCGAATTAATTTTAAAATAAAAAAACACTACAGACAATGTTGTCAATTAAGTCTCTCATTGATTTTTTCTTCCAAAGCGCTGTCAGCATCACTTTGTCTGGGAAACGCAACCATGCTTACGCGAGCAGCAGGGCAATAGAAGTACAACCCAGCGGAAAGTGCATCTCAGCCACAGCTCAACCTTAAATTACACCACACACAACAATACCGACTCCGATTACGAAACCATTTAAGACCGAAACCACCCGAACCGCACTGGCATAACGCAGAAGCAAAACTACCTCCGAATAGTCGTGGTCTGGAATAAATAATTAAATAACACCACTAGCAGCCAAAACAGCAGCCTTCACTGGTCGGACGCAACCATCATTCCATTTTCCAGCCGATTTTTCACTACAACCACCAGTGGGAGGGGGGTGGGGATTCAAAACTGGATCATGCTCTAGAGAACACGCAAGAGATATCCCAGGCCTGTAGAGGGATGTGCCCAGCACGCTCGGTTTTATGTCTTCGTGCTTGATGGCAAGCTAAATATCGCACGGGAACGGTAGTTTTAGTTCTTCTCACAAAGAATTTGGATGTTTGCCAACGACAAAAATTTCCCTACCTCCAGCGTCATGTTTAGCGTTCGTGCTGCCATGGGCAGGCCAGAGTAGAAGCTTTCCATTTCAACAATAATGAAAATATCCAAGCAACATCAATGGAAATTTATCAAAAACAATTCCACTCAAAATCGTAGACAGGAAAAAGAAACAATCACATAAACTCATATTCTGGCGACGAAAGAAAATATGCAACAAGTTTACGCTTAAAAAATGGAAAACTATACCGTAGAAAATCGATCGATGGAAATGAAGTGAACAATAAAAAAACGTGATCCGTTCCATTTTCTCGGGGTCATATCGAATTGTGTAAAAGCCGATAGTTTGGCAATGATATATGCCAAAACCAGCCACAACACCCAAGTTGCCAATTTTGGTACATCGTATTTATTCAGGTCAATTATAAACAAAGATTAATGTTTAAACGTAGTAGTAGATTTTTATTTAAATGTAGAAGAAATTAGTTTAAAAGCTAACTCTGCCCAAAAAAAAAACACGAAAGTGAAAATTCGAAAATATTAACGAAATCTTCACGTAGTGTCTTGTCTCCACATTAGTCCATACAAATACCCCGTTTCGCTGCGAATGATTACATTTAGCGGACGAAGCAAATTTTGGCGGACAAAAATAAAATAAATTAACAAAATAGACAAAAACAATTACTAACCAACACCAAATGCCACTATATTCGTTACGTGGCGTTACGCTTCGTGATCACTTACTTTTCCGGCAAATATAATGTGTCCCTCACGCTAATTGCTCATGCAGAGCCAAAGCCCTCTGGTTCGTGTAATTGTTGTGATTATTGGTTCTCCGTTCCTGTCCCTCTGTGCCGTTCCTCTAACACCCCGCTGGGGAGGTTGTTCTACCAATTATAACGGCAAATCGTTGAAGCGGTGGTTCATCATTTCCTCGCCGGTCTGTCATCGGTTTGTAAATGTTCACCAGAAACAACAAATAAAAAAAGGAAAGAACGAACAACATAAAAAGGTATAGAAAACATTGCGATTCACCTCAACTTCAATTTGGTGGCATTGAAAAGCGACCGACTTAATTAATGAAAACAAAAGCCATCCCCAGCATCGTTGGATACATTGGATGACTCGTAGATTCGAGCAGGACGCTGAAGGCTGCTGGACGTATGTTTTTACAGGCCAGAGTTTCGGTTCGGAAGGGTCTATTTTGACCGAGTCCAAAAGCTGGAAACAATTTAGTGCCCAAACAAACGGCCCATCCTCCGGACCGAATGCGACCGGTTTGGTGAGTACCTTTTAGTAGAAACAATAAGTAAACAAATCGAGGTCGTATGACAGCCAAAGTCGAGTTCACCTGAAAATCTTCCGACTGGCGTTATGTAAGTTCTGACTGAATCGTATGAATAAAACGCTAGGCACAATTAAACAGCAATTGAGCAAACGAATAACAATTACGACGGATTGATAAATTAAAAATACCGGAAATCCAGTTTCGTTTTTCATTGCGTTTCCTTTCATAGCGTTCATCGTTATATTGGTACTTGGTTAAAGGTGGTTTGGACAATTGTTTAATAAGTCATTTGACTACTCCCATCAACTGAAAATATAATATGCTATTTAGATTAAGGATAATGTATCATATATTTAAGTAATTATTTTGAGGATAACTTAATTTTTCGTCACGTTGTCAACTTGTTAACAATGGATTTTGGTTCTATTTTTTTGGTAGAAAAGCATTTGATTACACAATTGATGATATTATTTGCAACCCATTAGGATGAAGATAAATTTAATTCTATCTTCTCAATTAATTTTATTCATAAAGAACGGCCAGGTCGTATTGCTAATTGTTTCATGCTCTTGTAGAACCATACTTAAAATAGAAGAAAATATATATTAATTTCATTGCCTCAAATTTTATGACAAAATGATATATTAGTCACAACTATACAGAAGCGTACTTCTATCGACAATCATGTGCTATGCATGGGAGATTGTTCTCTATACATTTCATCAGTCCCCCACAACGATTGCACGAATGCACTAAAATGCAACGACGAAGAAAAACTTGCCTCTCTATATTCCTGTCTCAATTTTCTTCAACCCCCAAGTAAAAAGAAACGTTTTCGGCGCCACGTTAAAGTAGTTTTCTTTTTGTTTTTCAAGCATAAATAACGAACCATTGAACTGGAAACCGAACAAGAACACCTTTTTCATCTGCGATCACTACAATTCTAGTCGTGCTGGCAGGCAAACACAATTTAAATGCAAAACGAAAGCAGCCAATGTCGATAGCAAAATTGATCAGATTTTTTTAATATCAATTTTAAATACAACAAACTAGAGCAACATTCAACGAACTCGAAACAGAAAATTGGAGAGTAATTGTTATCAATAAACTTTAAACAGTCATTGAATAACGATACATTTCATGGAATTTCAACACTAAACATGTCAAAACCAGCTATAAACATCTCGGAATTGATTTACTGCATCTTCGCCACGTCTTACATATTGACGTTTCTAATTTCGAGCATAAACATCCGAAACAAACAAATATTTTAAACCCTCAACCTTTGGAAGGAGAAAATGAACAACAAACGAGTAGTATTTACATGTCCAACCCTATTGAACCACGACTCCTACCTAGGCTACCTTTTTTCTTTTCTGATTTTTCCAGCTTTGGTAGAGGTCGAAGTCCGTCCAAGACCCGGCAAATAGTCACTAAACTACTAGAGCTTCTATGTTTTCTTAACTATTTTATTCCGTTTATGAACTCCATATCAGAAAACCCAAAATTGCAACCGAGTATGTCCGGGGTAAAATACATTAAATTAAAAAAAAAACTTTAATTTAATTGAGTAAATTACAAGGAGCAAATGCTTTGTACATATTGAACTGCTAAGATCGACACACGTGTCGACAATGTTGCCAACATAATGCATCTTATAAATAAAATAATAAATTATCTCAATATAAATTCAGGAGCATTTGCAGTCCTATATAATTCCACACTTGTAGCTTTATATAACATAGTGTAATCTATCTATAACAGCAGAAGAAAATAGTGTAAATATAAATTACTATTTAATTTAAAAATGATGTCCTAACTCTACCACATCCAGGGGTTCTTTCATAAACTCCAGCCATTAAAATATGATATAGACGAAATATTACAATTAGTTTAATATAAGTTAGATAGCCACAATGATCATACTTGCCTAAATAAATTCCTTTGCTTGACATGAAGAACGCAAGAAAATAACAGCACCCTTCAAATCAACTTCATGTTGAGGACTTGTGATTTACGCATCACTTTGCCCAAACAAAAGCCCAAAGGGTTTTTAGGCAACAAACGGAACAAAAAATACACAAATATCTCCCGCAGACTGGAGAAGGGTTAGGCCACGAACAGCCAGCCGTACAAACACACATTCTCACACACACACACAAACAAGCTCTTGGTGAAAGAAGAGCAACAGCATGTAGCGAACGTACGATCGATGTTGGCCATCGTACCGTCATGCACTACGTCCAACAAAAACGTACAAGATCCACAGCACACAAATACACCACTCTGTGTTGGAGCGGCATGACCATCGTGGTATGTGTCGCGGTAAATTCTTGTGTGAATCATTTGCCGATTCTGTACGGTCAGCTCGTTTACTAGGGAGCAGGAAATGGTGGAGAGCCAGGCAAACCATCATCTGGGAAGGTAGAGCCTGAGCAAAGCGATCTCGTCAAAAGAAGCATACAACGGAGACGCAAACTCGGAGTTTCAAACGAACCGTTTCTTTTTATGTTCGCTTTTGTTTTCTGTTCTCTTCCACTATTGCTCCTTCCTCTCTACAATGCCTGATGGCCGGCGGCCGCCCTTTCTCCACATGCCTTTTACTGCCTCACAAACACACTCACTGCTTGCTTTCGTTTCATGCGCACACATACATCTACCAGTCCGGATGACGCGGGAGGACATTTGGTTTAAAACGGTTTGTGCACGCACAATGGAATTATTATGCTTGGATATTACACCCAAGCGCACCCAAAAGGTGACAACGAATACAGATGAATGAATCACTGGAGCAGAATCTGGGCAGGTGTGTCTTTGTGCGTTTATTTACGTGAGTATGTGTGTTTGTACACAAAACATACAAATTACACCTTCACGAAACAGAACACTAGCCGTGCATTATGTGTGGGGCTTTTAATTGGTCACAGTACATGTTCCTTTTGGAGTTGACGATGATGGTTATAGAAAACCAGTTCTTTGAATTGTGCTGATGCCCTACGCGCCACTAGGGCACTCTAGTAAAGGAACAACAGAGAGGATGGTAAATCCCTTTTTCAATTTCTCCAGTAAGTCTTACCAAACCAGAAACTGTGGTAACGATCGTACATGACTCGTTTTTTTCTAATAGCCTTGTACTTACAGTAACCACAGTGGCGAACACACACATGCACAGATGAATAGAAACATCATAGCAACCCTTTTTTCCATTCCAGTTTCCCTTCGAGCTTGTATTACTTTCTTTCTGTGTCATTCGGCGAAGGGAAACACACTTTCTGGACACGACGCAGACCTACGCAAACACTCGGTTGAACCTCATTGATCGATGTACAATTAAAGTGTATGCACATTTGCAACTTGCATCGAGGCATTACTTGTGGTATACATTACAATAGCTCAAGATTTTCACTCACCTTTCTTTCTTTTGCACCAAGAATTTTCTTACAGCCACATGCACACACACAAACGAACTAGATTTCACTGAAAAGAGGGAGGATTTCTCTTCGTTCTGTAGCTAGCTTCCCTAATAGCAACTACCAAACGATAGCAAACAAACAACCGAGGACATTAAATCAGCTGTTACACTTCACATTCACAATTGGAGGCTCACCAGAAGACCTGAACGCGTTTAAGCACACATACACAAAACCACTCGAGAAACAACAGCATCCTTCGTTCGAAACGCAATCGCCCAACTGTTTCTGCTTATTTTGCGAAAATCTCGAAATCGGAACTGCACAAGAAAAGCAGAAATCCTTCTGAGTACACGAGCTTCTTAGTCACCAAATAACAGCTAACCGGAAATCGAACAGCCAAGTACCGTACCGTGATTTAACTGTTTTTGAAAATAATTCTTGCAAGCGGCCACAGCACCAACCATCATGACGGCAAACAATGAATTAAATGACAGCAACGATGGATCAATTGATGCTGCCACCTGACTGTCACTGGTTTGACCCAATATTGACCGCGATGAAAACCCACAGTGCAAGTTTTAAAAAATTGTGTCCAATTGATTGCTTTGTTTAGGCCCATTGTGAAATCTATACGAACGGAAGTAAAAAGGAACGAAGAATCGATTTGAAAGTCACAGAACAGACATACTCACCAGTCAAGTATCGGGACGTGTGCCTTAGCTTAAACTGTTTCAAATTGTTCGTTTTTATTGAGCGCACAATTTGTGTTGAGGCAATATTCTTTCAACGGTAAAATTCTTTTTATAAAATTTGTTCCTTTTTTCTCGCAGTAATTTTCTACCAAATTCATAAAGAAGGCAAATTAACATGCATTGATTCATTCTTAAAATGCATTTTTATTAACATACTCCAACTTTTACACTAAATTTCACTTCATTACTTACAATTAAATTTAGTGTTAGTTGCAAAGCTAGGAATAAGCGCTCCTTTTATGCTATGTATTGCAGTAATATTATTTATCAAGTACGACATTAACATACGTTATCCTCTACAAATATAGCCCTTTCCAATTCATTTGGGTTGCTCTTGTAATCCATAATATGAGGCATGTGGCTGAATACGTTACGATTAAGTTGAATCAAAAGCAACAAATTCATTTTCCACAATCATAACCGTTTCTTCTTGTATCTTCCAATCTGTCGGTTCTTCGCCATACATTTTCAACGGTAAAAATAATACAGATTCCTTCACTTACAGTACACGAACATAAAACATTATGATCAATCTTGGGTCAACAACAAAAATGTAAAGTTCCTCATCCTTTTTTTTCGAAAACAACATTTATGTCGAACGTGATTCGTAACGTTTCCTCTAGAAACAAACCCTTATCGCACTTGCTTCGTTATCTTTACTTCGTTAATAAATGTAATCACACGCTTATCTCACAACTAGATAGAGTGCCGTTATGATTAATTTAAATGACCTATGGTTACTTTAAATGCTTTGCTTTCAGAAGCATTGCAATCCTATACACTCAAAAAGCTATCGGCGATATCTCCCAATTATGCGCTTTACACTCTCAATTATGCACAATATATACACGCTAGGTGGGGTTTATTCTATCACACCTATTCGATTGCTGCCTAGTGCCCAGATGCACTTCTCCACTCTTCTCTACTACAGCCACTCCTAGTTATTATTATTACACCACTATTGCTATACGGCACATTAAAATTAATTATTTAAAATTAATTTCATAAAACAAGTTAACCAACAGATGAAATCATTCTACGAAACATCTACAAAACAAATAGGCGTGCGAGATCGATTTAAACAGAGGCAATTGCAGAACAGCTCCACATCCGCTACTCCGGACTGTTGCCATCGCTATCCTGATTTGATTCTCTCTTGTGCTACCATTTCCGTCCACCGCCACCTCGATTGTGGCCACGGTTGTTTTGCAACCAATGGCCACGATAGTTTCCTCGACCATCGTCGCCCATCCGACCACGATCACCACCACCGTTTCGATTTCCATTATTGCCATTGCCATTATTGTTGCGATTGTTCCAATTGCCACCGCCACCTCCACGATTTCCAAAGCCACCACCCGAACCACCACGGGAAGGATTATTGCCGCCAACAAATGGTCGATTACCAGTGACCCACTGCTGTGGCGGAGGACCATTGCGAAAATCGACCCCGCCGGGACCAGGCGGTCCCCTTCTACCACCCATATCCGGACCACCTGCCATAAGCCCTAGCTCTGGCGGAGGTGCGTTAAAGTTTGTCGCTCCCGGGAACATACCGGGCGGAGGCACATTAGGTGACATGTTTAGTGGCATATTAAGTATGTTTGGACTACCACCACCGCTCGATGGTCCCATACCGGGTGGAGGTTGATTGAGGGGGAACATTCCAGGCGGAAGAACGCTCGGCCGTGGACCAGCTCCACCCGGTGGTCCCATATTCCAAGGTCCCGGTCCAATGGAAGCCGCCGCACCGGGGGCAAATGGTGGTGGGAATCCCCCCGGACCAAAGCCGGCTGCCGGTGGTAAATCGGATGGAAAGAACGGTGAATTAAACGCTCCAGATTCATGTGGTGGTGTCGATTTGGGATCCGGCCATGGCACACTGGTAAAATCGTTCACCGAATCCGGATTACCAGTCACGTCCTCGAGTGGAATGTGCACCGGATCAGCAGTTTGGTACATATCCGCCGGGTCCGGTTCGATCGGCGAGTCCGGTATCATGTGCTTGTTGAAGTAGAGGGCCTGCAGGCATCCGCGTTCTCGCTGCCGTTGGACGTTTCGCTCAAGGCTTTGGTTACCGTCTGGCGACGTTGGAACATTGTCCACCACCACTAGCGCACGCCACGTCGTCCGTTCTACCATGACGTCCTCCGAACCAACCTTACGCGACAGCATAAACTTTTGACGTTCGTCGACCCGTTCCATCTGCTTCATGTCCGTAAACGACTTTGTCACATTGCAGCGCTCCGTTACGTCTAGCTCGAAGTAACGTACTTCCTCCAGCTCTTCCGCCGTTTTCCAGCGCAGCTGCTTCTTCGGTCCCTTCCTGCGATGGATCACGAGCACACCCGGCGGTCCATCGGGGCCACAGCCTGGTCCGGGCGGTTTTCTACCATCGCTCGGTGATTCTTCCTCTTTCTCCGAATCGTCCTTCTTTTCCCCTTCAGCTTCTTCAGCTATCTTCTTCTCCACGTCGCTCATAACGACGGCCATCAGTTCAGTCTTTTCGTCATCGTTGCCATCTCCATCGGCTGGTTGCTTTTTCGCCGCCTTTTCGCCGGCGCTGTTTTCTCCATCCTTTTCCTCATCATCGTCTTCGTTTAGTTCACACTTAGCTCGCTTGAGCTTCTTCAAAATAGGCCCTTCATCGTCCGCTTCCGTCTCATCAGCGTTTATTTTTTTCCCATCCGCACCATTGCTTTCAGTTTCCGCTTCTTCCTTCTTTGTACCGTCCTCAGTTGCTGTCGAACCACTTCCACTTTCCTCATCTTGTTCCGCTAGTGTGTCTCGATAGAAGGACATTGGTGCTATCGTCGGCACTTTCGGTGAGGTAGGAGTGTTTGGAGTTGTCGCTTCCGATGCAGAATCGTCGGCTGTTGCTGTCGTTGTAGTGGGGGGACTGCCCGGTGCGGTCACCTTTGTTGTATTAGCATCCGCACCAGTCGATTTATTGGCGGCAATAGATTCCCCAGGTTTGTTGCTATTGGCAACGGTGGTAGCCGAACCTTCCGAGCCACTGGTGCGTCGTTTACGCTTCTTTACATCTTTGCGCAGCGTGGCAGACAGTGCGTCCATGAACATATCTGATTCTACCAAGGCATCTAAAAGTAGAGTGGTAAGAGAAGCATAAAACGATCAGTTAAAAAACGAGTTGGTGCTTTTGGCGATAATATTTTATTGCTCTCAATATACATGTATCTCAATACAGGAACATATCAAGCAACAAATAATATAAAGCTTTGCCGTGTGGGTGGTGCTGCTGGCAGTTGGGTTCTGTGAAGGAAATATAGAAGGTTAACGTTGTCCGTCCGCCCAGTGAGCACTGTGTGTTCAGCACAATCATTGCATGTATCAGATTAAATCGGTTTCCGTTTCAATTGCTTAACACATGCGCAATGAAGGAATACCCCTGTAACGATGTTAAAAAAATTCTAAACGGAACAAAGATATGTAAGCCGTTATGCCCCTTAAATCAATAAAGTTCATCTTAAAGGCATCGTTATGCCCCTTAAATCAATAAAGTTCATCGTTATGCCCCTTAAATTAAATCAAGAAAGTTTTAATGAAAGCAGTTTGTTAAAAACTAAGCCATATTGTGTCAATTTTTAAATTAATTCCTAAACAAAATCGTGAAATCATTCAAACCGCACATTTCTTTTTTGTCAGGCGTTTTTGCGTGGAGGAAAAAGTACAATAAACACGAGTGTAAAGTGCGACACGCGCAAAATTACTTTTTCTCCTGCGGACTATGTTGAGGAGCACATGGAGGACACATTCTTGGAAAAACGCGTGGTCTATTGTATGCTTGCGCATTTTACCAGTCTTGCTTGTTTTAAAAGTTATTTTCGCACCCTTTTGTTCAGACCATTATGCATTTTGGCATTGAGCCAAAGGTATAAAAAAAATTGACCGTGCACTTTCAATGATGCAGAAACTATTGGCTTTACTTTCATGTCAAGATAGATTGTCCGTCAAATTTGTCTGCAAATTCTGCAGAATGTAGGGTCTTTCCGTAAATGGAAACTTCACGGAAAGCACCCTACGAGCAACGGTCGTCTCGTCTGGCAAATATGGTCTGTTCGCGCTCTTTTATAATGCTTACTTTTCTCTATTGTTTGATCTCGGGAGGTCATAACGATTTTACAAACATCTAATGAACTGCGGCAGAACGTTCTAACGCAATTGACTTTAAGGATCTTCATCCTCTAGTTCTAGGATCTGACTTACTCTAGTTCTCTTATTGGTTCTAAATTTCAAACTTCTACCCTGGAACAATGCCCTTGTGCTCTAGCTATGAGTGTTTTATGCCACATTCCAAAAATGTAGCCGAGATCCTGTTTGAAGAAGTTCAAGAGCATCCGAATAGATTTAGCATTTGTAAATTCGCGCATTCTATGTAAGAGAGACAGCCGTTAAACTAAAAAAAAACATCAGAAACTATTTTTTACGGATTTCTCGTGAAATCATGCTACAGCATGGGACAAATATTACAATTTACAAATTACAAGCATGCGCTCTGCATGAACGGTTGTGGCCTTGGAATAAAAAAAAACTTGAAATTTGAACTGTAAAAACGCCATTTAAGAATATTAGAAACATAATAAAAGGAAATCCTATACAGCAGCAAGGAGGCATTTCAAACAGACAAAAAAAA
>AXCM01003788.1:0-23058 GCA_000473375.1 Anopheles culicifacies | reverse complement strand
TGCTCATTCCTGTATGTGAGCGAACGGTTCAATTGGATTTACAATTCTATCGTTTGAAGATCAGCAATACTCTCTTCTAAGCTATCGTGTAAGTCCCGTTTGTAACGCTAGCTAATTGTTTTACGCATTTATCTTATCATTTTCAACAGGACAAATTTAGTTGGAATGTATAACAGTTTTGAACTGGACTCAAATTTCGCTCAAAAGAGAATGCTCGAAATGGGATAATTAAAGCTAAATAAATTTGAAGAAAAATTATTCCTTTATTACATATTTAATACTCTAGGGGGTGTGCCCTTGTATACTCACAAAAGTATTAATTTTATGAATTTTAATTTAAAAAAAGATGCAATTAAAGCCAAAATCCCTTACCACCGACGAACCCTGCAAAATCCAACGAAGAAATCGTGTTCGTCGTTTACGCTTCGTTTGTTACTTGGGGCGTCAAGCGATGACACTTGTTGCTTCTGTCACTGACATGGATTTTGTTGTTTTTATTTTTAAACACAAACACATTTTCGCTTCGCATGCGGTTGATTCTTTTGTAACACACTAAACTTTTGTTGTACATAGTAAACGGATAAGTGAACTGGTTCTAAACCAATGTGATATAGTGTAGCAAACAATGCATCAATTGTTGAAACGTTCCTTAAGTGTAGTAAGTTTAAGTGAAAGCTCCCGAGGATGGGTGCTACCGACGCATCAGTTTTTTCACACGACAAGGCCAAGCTTATCGGCTAAAGGTGGCGGTAACCGGCCACAATCATCGGAAACCACTCCGTCATCGGTGGGAACGGCATCGACAGTTGAAAGTGCTGATAAGGTGAGCTAGCGAGGCCGGGAGAAGATACGCAAACAGTTCGTGTCGTGGTTTGAAGCATCTCGAATGGCAAATACGCTATGTTTACATTGGGGCCTGCACAATAGTGAACATATTTGCAACGTATTTCAAGTCCGATAGTGACCAACTGAAATTGTTCGTAGCTAGCTGTACTAGCCGCTGATATTTGTATGATCTTATTCTACGAAATGGAAGCATAATGGAAGGTTTAATAGAAGATGTAAATCAAATTGTTTATTGAAAGTGCAAATCATCACACAAAAAATTTTGCCTGTTGCAAATTTTTGCAAATCATCACACAAAAACTGTTATTTTTAACATTTTATTGAGCATTGTGTAACTTTGCTGTCTAGAATTAACGTTCAATATATTTCATCAAGCATCATTAATGGAAGAAGTTCGTACAATACCTTGACCATTTCGTTTAACAAATTGTTCCATGTGTCTTTTAAATACACCTGTTCCAATCATTATGTGAAAATTGTACGGTAATAAGTATACCCCATGGCACACAATAGACAATGGCTCATGGAGTGAATCATGAGTTTGCACAAAGAAACATCCAGCCAAGAGCTTTCGGGCATGTTGACGTGAGTATGGTAATTATTGCAATGCAAATGAATATAGCGTACAGATGCCATTTATCTCCCACAGCTAAACAGGAGAATGTGTTGTCAATTGCAATGCCAAGCTTCTTTTTTTTTTCCCCGGTCGTCAACCACTCTGCCCTCAATGGGTCCGCTCACACACAAACGAACGAACCAGATGAGTAAATTGTGATTTCATTCAATTAGGCTCTGTTAGCGTGCATATGCTAAAGAAAAGCTGATCGGAACTGAAGTTTGTTACCAATCCGTTTTCGGTTCACGATAAAGCAGTAAACATCAATATTTACCTTACTGCAATTCGGGAGGGAGGTAAAAATCGGTGCAAAAATTACCATTTTATGTGATAAAAATAGAAACCCATTACCATAATCAAACAGAAACAAGCAAAAAAGACGAGCCAGATAAACATACAATATATTACAAAACACTTTCCAGAAGCACACAACACTAACCCTGACCCTCAAAGCGCAATGTTCAAAACAAACCCGAAATACGAAATTCGGTCAACACGCACAAACAAAATATACATATATGAGGAAGGTTAAACCGAAATGTACCACAGTGTTCGTGAGGCTTTCCGAACCATCCGAAGCCCGGTTTTATGTAGCGGAGAATCGTTGTACATGCGTAGTAACCGTCATTTAGAAGGCCTGCCGCTGGTCACGTCTTCACTTTCTTCCCGAAACGATGTCCCTCTCACGCACGCATGATGGTATTTATTTCTGTCCTCTTTGACATCACACATAACACCCAGCAACATAACCAGCATAAAGCATAAGACGGAGGGTGCAAGCGCTCTGGTGTATGTGTGTACCCATCCCACCCGAGATAGTGTGCGTACGTGCAGTTCCGCTCGTTGTTTACAAATATAACGTAAATGTGCACGGCGCACCAACACACCCCACCACCGCCAGGGGCCCGCGTTTGCCCGCGTACGGTGGTACATTAGCAGCGGCGTCTCAGTACTGGTGTATCTGGTTTTTGCTTTCAGAACAAATCGAAAAGCCAACGCGATCGGAAGCAACAAGCGAACGTATCGGGCGACTCATCGCTAATCGACAGCTTTGGACGGTTTCACAGCTATCTGCGAATATCGCTCACCGAACGGTGCAACCTACGCTGCAAGTATTGTATGCCCGCCGAAGGTGTACAACTGACCCAGAAAGAGCATCTACTAACCAGTGCGGAGGTGATACGGCTTGCGAACCTTTTCGTTACCGAAGGTGTGCGGAAGATACGGCTAACCGGTGGTGAACCAACCGTGCGCAAAGATCTAACCGAGATCGTTGGCCAGCTGAAGGCCACCAATCCGTTGCTGGAAAGTGTCGGTATCACCACGAACGGCCTCATGTTGACGCGGCAACTTGTGGGGCTGCAGCGGGCCGGGCTCGATGCACTGAACGTCAGCCTGGACACGTTGCGTGCGACCCGGTACGAGCAGATAACCCGTCGGAAGGGCTGGGAACGGGTAATGGCCGGCATTGACCTGGCGATCCAGTTGGGCTACCGGCCAAAGGTGAACTGCGTGCTGATGAAGGGTAAGTTAATATTGTTCTGCTCCTAATTCCATGAGTGGTAGTGGATGCAGAGAAGGAAAAAAAAAACAGTGCACTGTGCAGATGTGACCCAACATATGAAACGTTATTAACGAGAGACTGGAACAGGGGTAGGAAACGCTCTGTAAAACAATCACAAGTGTGCTCTAATGTAGCGATCATGCTGTGAGATTACAGCAAAGTGACACAAACTTCTCCGCGGAAGATAAGCGTGAAGAACGTGGATAAGGAACTCAAGCAAAGGGTCCTACGGAGGTCAACAAACGTTCAAATGGGTGAAGAATGTGATAACTATGGTACATAACGCCAAAGTCCCAGCAGTTTTGAGTTTTGAAATGCAACATGCCCTTAACTGTGACAAAAGCAGTGCTTCATGTGTATGGGTGACACACATCCGTCGTGTTCGTTCTGTAACTGATTTCCATTTGCTTCACTACACGAAGCGAATTAATCGTGGTCAGAATTGAATTCCAGGGTTACACAGTTCACGTAACCTTCTCACACGTTTGTGGCGCTTTCTAGGCGCTTTGGAATGGTATCCAATGTCTAGTATTTACTACGATCGACAATTGATCGCGATCGCTTACTTCCAGTCTTTCTGTTACGCTTAGCGGGTACGTGACGTTTGTTGTGTTGCACACTCACTGTGGCCATTGTTTTTTTTTTGTTGTCGTGGCACTACCCGCAAAAGCACCACCTCCCCCCCCGGAGCGCTGATCGCGATCATCTCCTGATGCGTTTTCCCCTTTCCCAGGCTTCAACGATGATGAGATTTGTGACTTTGTCGAGTTGACGCGCGTTCGCAATGTGGACGTCCGGTTCATCGAGTACATGCCCTTTACCGGTAACCGGTGGGACACGGACAAGATGGTGTCGTTTCGCACCATGCTCGATACGATACGGGCCCGCTATCCGGCATTCGAACCGCTACCAAACGGACCGAACGATACGTCCAAAGCGTACCGTGTACCGGGGTACCGGGGCCAGATGGGGTTCATTACCTCGATGACGGAACATTTCTGTGGCAGTTGCAACCGGTTGCGCATCACGGCCGACGGCAATCTGAAGGTGTGCCTGTTCGGCAATACCGAGGTATCGCTGCGCGATGCCCTACGCAGTCCCGGCTGCTCGGAGGACGATCTGCGCTGTCTCATCTCGGCCGCCGTCAAGCGCAAAAAGAAACAGCACGCAGGTTAGTTGGGGGGTTGCGGGCCGTTAATGGATGCAACGTGGGTAACAGGTTTTGGTTTTGTTGCATTACTGTTACCCATCCAAGGCATCCACACTTGAACTTCCATTTTCGTCGCCATCTGCTTCCGGCAGAGAGCAGGGTGGGTGCTGTGTTTGTCCACCGTCTTTCTCTTTGTGTGTGTGCGTTGGCTTTTTTACACTTTAAAACAAAACACCCCTATTTTCCTTCACAGGAATGCTCAATCTTTCCCAGATGGAAAACCGACCGATGATACTGATCGGTGGATAGTTTCGGAACCGGACAGGATAGAGAGAAACAAAACCGAACAAAACATCCTTTTCACCACAACATCCATTCTTCCTTCAGATTGATCGTGACGATACCTTAGGTTTAACGAGAGACAGCAGCAGGGGTAAGCGACGAAACGTCCGCGACTGTCTGCGATCAGTCGACACAAGTGATCCGTTTTAATAGACCACAAACGATAGTTCAATGCGTACCACCAGCATGTTAGAGCATGGGTTCTATGACCTCGGCCGGTGCTTATGTGGAGAAAATATTACGGCCCTCTTGTGCGGTTCAGTATTCGTGAGCCCGCGCACAATTCTGCGAGGTTGCAAAAGCGGATGTATACACCAGAAGATCGCGTTTTCGCGGTGTGCGTGCATATTTTGCCGGGTGGTGAAAGAGAACTGTGATAAACAAACACCGAAAGCCGGCCACGAACGATGCACACAACGGTGCGGAATGAAAATGGGTTGTATCTGCTTGTGCACGATCGTCGCCGGTAAGAGAAGGTTAACCGGAAGAAAATATACCGAGAAGTGGTTATTATATTCGCGTATTTATGAGCGCATTCCGAACACACACGGTTTTGGTGTGGTGTGTGCATTAAAAATGGCAAACCCCCGTCAAGGTTCGCTTCATTGCTGCTGCGCAAAAACCGTTTTTTTTTTTCGGTTCAATGTTTGTAGTTGTGTCGATCATTTGATCGTCGATCGCTATATTATGTTATACAACTCGTTTGTTCGATAAGTTCGAACTGATTGGATGTGGTCCGAGTTTTTGAAAACAAATGCATAAATTTTAATGTGTTATTGATTGATTTACGATCATTGCCCGGTGCAAATTCTGACGACCGTTTCTGTCCCTCTTCCCACACAGGAGCATCACCACTTTCGACATCATTTGTACACAGCGCGCCACACCGCCCCATCACACTGCTGGCACACGATGGAGGGCTGCAGTGTAGGCGTTACTCTTCCCTCAGTCACGTGGACGAACACACGGGCCGGGCAACGATGGTCGACGTAGACGATAAGGTGTCGACCAAGCGGGTCGCCAAGGCACAGGCCACTGTGTACGTGGGCCCAACCATAGCGGCCCTGATTGAAAACAACGAACTGAAAAAGGGAGACGTCCTCTCGATCTCACAGATGGCCGCGATCGTAGCGGCGAAGAAAACGTCCGATCTGATACCGCTCTGCCACAACATTCCACTGTCGTCGATTAAGGTCGAAACAAGCTTAAACAGTTCCACCAACGAAGTGCACATCTTGGCCAAAGTGAAGTGCGATGGCAAGACGGGTGTCGAGATGGAAGCGCTGACGGCTGTCTCGATCGCTGCACTGACCGTGTACGATATGTGCAAGGCGGTGTCGCATGAGATCCTTATCAAGAATATCATGCTGGTGGAGAAAACTGGTGGCAAGAGCGAGTTCTATCGGAAGCAGTTGCATCACGAACCGACGCTCGAGTCGCGCACGATCGAATCACGCGAACCGGACCAAATGCCCATCATTACCCGAGGCTACCGGACGGATCCGATCATCACGAACGAACCGTTCGTGCCGATGTATATTTGAGACAGGCACGAAGCGAAGTAGACGAACCGCAACATGAAGGCCAAAACTCATCCGACAAATCTGTCCACATCTACATCTAGCGTGTTAAGTGTGCCTTTTATTCATTAGTCAGCTGTCAAATCACATCTCGCACTGGAATCCTCTTAATAGTTCCGGTCGTCTACCGTCGTTTGGCCCCAGTCAAGCGCCATCTGGCTGGTTCCGCGGGAAATGGACTGCAATCGTATCACCAGCTCGCCGTAGGTTTCGCACGCAAGACCCTTGTGCTTGGAGCCGTCGGTCAGTATCTTGGGGTCACGCATTTCCGGATTTACGCCACTGATCCAGCTCATCGCCGCTGAGCACATGTTGGAGTACTTCGGGATAAAGAGTGGCGCTCGTATTGTGCGCTCCGCAGACGTGCCGCCGCCACCGCTGAGTGGACAGTGAACCCGCGCATATCCACGATTCGTTTCCACGTTCCAAATGTTGGCTCCGTACAGGCTGAAGACAATCTGCGGCCAACCGTACGGGTTGGTCGACTTCATCGTGAACTCAATCGGCATGTTAAACACCACCGTGCGGTAATCAGTTTCGGTGCGTGCACTCTGAGTAACGGCCGAACGCAGCCCGGACACCAGTTCCCAATCCGGACCGGCCACAATATCGTACCGACAGAACAGTCCACTACCGTCCGGACCCATCGGGAAGTAAGCAGACTCGAGCTGACCCGTAACGGTCAGATGGAAGAAGTTTTCACTCTCACCGGAAGTTAGCTGTAGTTCCAGCATAGTATCGCGGTCGGATGAACACCACAAAAACGGATATAAAACAGTAAACCGGACCTAAACGAAGCCACCAGTGGCACTGACAACAAAATTACTCTCGAAAAGGATGCAAACCCTGTTGTGTGTTTACGGTTTGAGCACATAATCATTTCCATGGCAACGCACACAACACCACGGTAGATATAAGCTGTTTAGATTTGGGACTATTGGGTAGCAATGTAAGTGAATCACATGGTTTTACACGGACGCAACGGACGTCTATGCAAGATAGCATTTAAATGCAAACCGAGCCCATGCTTAGTGGGGGCAACGGGTTTGCATAATCGTTTAGTAAGTTCTTATTGTATCGCAATAAATCACATATTAGATCGTTTGGATGTGTATCGGAAATCTTATTACGAATGAAACCATCATGTGTGTATGTTATTGCATCGTATTTCGTCTGTTATTTCTTTTTTTTATCTTCACTTCGTTCAATCGGTACTCTCTTTAAATTAACAATCCAGAACGAGGCCAAACAGAGTTTCTTCTCGTTTGTTTGCGAAAGTGCAACTGTGCGCAGATGAATGGTGTATTGGAGCGATGGATTCAAATGATGTTATAGGCTGAGTAGGATAGCTCAATTCCGCATCTATAGTCACCACAATCCGATCCCCAGGGGAAGGCCTTTGAAGGTGAGTGTGTGTTGCAGTACTTGTTTTCTTAACGATCATTCATTAGCTGATTCACCGTTTTAACGCCAGCCGGGAAGGACCAGCTCCTCCCGACCAAGTACACACACATACACATCGGAGAAGACAACACAGTGAAGCGGGAAACAAGGAAAACAAAAGCTAGCCGGGAAAACACGCAAGAATTGGTCAACCTTTCTATAGGTTGCCCACCAGCACGTTCCGATTGCCGCTCGATTTGTCGTCGCCGGCGGATTCCTTCTCGCTGGCTGCCGGTGGTGTCGGTTCCTGTCCCCGCATTTTGATATTATGCTCGTCCTTGTACTGATTGATCTCGATGCCTTTCTTCGTAATTTGTTCCTTGCCCTCCTCGATCAGCTTCTCCAGCTGGGTTTTGTTCAGTTCCAGCTGTGGTAGCACCACCTCGACGGTTTGTTCCACCAGCACTCCACCAACTAATCGGAAGCATTTTCTACTTGGTTCCACCATCTTGAGCGTGTCGATGACGGTTCTAAAATGGGAAAAGTTAGGTGGAAGTTAGTATAGTACCGGTACGAGTACGAGAAGCAGACTACGACGGGAACAAGAAATCGGAGCAAATAAAATCACAAATTTTGAGCTTTTTCAGCCAACTTGTGCTACCCATTTGCAAGAAATCATAAATTTCACTCCCAACTCACTTGTGCTCTTTGAGATCCATCTCGATCGCGTTTAAGTTGTTGACCAAATTTAGTTGCTGATTCCGCAGCTGCTGAAATTCGGCAGCAATTTTATCCGCTCCGATTTTATCCGGTTTGCCGCTAGTGCTGCCGGTCGCTGCCGTTGCTGTTTGTGTGGCCATCGTGTAGGTGCTGTAAGTAAACCGGACTCTAGGCGCAAGGAAAATGGGTACGTTTGCCTTTTCACCACTGGCCAACCAGGACACGGGATGGGATTCCTTTATTTGGAAGGATTATATTCACGCCGTTTGCGAGCTGTGTGTGTTTTTTTCTTATTCCTGCGTAAAATGTGAGTATGCGATGGTTGACATTTGGTGCAAGAGAAACTGTCAAACTTCGTGTTGTTCCGACGCATGACATTTGAACCGGGTGATCCCATGAATATATTTTATCATTATTATTTGCACAGGCATGATTGCAATTACATAAAACTTATTGTTAGTTGGTTAGTTATCAAAGTTAATTAATTTAAAATTTATTGACACGAAAACACAACCAAGCCACAAAATTGAAAGTTTTTGTACCAAATACGTTTCAAAAGCGACATCTGTTGGCAAATTGTAGCGGCATACACAGTGTGGCTCAAATATGTTGCACAATTTGCGCTTTTTTAAATTGTAGATTTACGAAAAAAATCAATTTTCGTCCCAACATCTTGAAATACTAAAAGTAATACCATCTAAATAGAAATCACTGGAAAGGCATTTTGTTCATGTACACGTTGAACCTCAAAACATCTTCCCCATAGCCATCAAAAACCCCGTACCGCACCGGCGGTTCAGACATGAAATTTGCCATTTCCTTTGCATATCGTCATGGCCAAGGTCGGAGACCTCGCCAAAGATCGACGACATAACCGACACCGGCCGATGGAGAGCAACTGCATTTTAACAAAGTAGAAAATAACAAACAACAACCGTGTCTGATCGAACGTACGGGATTGATGCATTTTCAGCGGAAATGAATTGCATTTGATATGCAATGCACGAGCTCATGTCAAGTTTAACACGTACAGGCAACATGAAAAAAACGAGAAACACATTTACTCGGATATAAGCCAGACTGAAAGTGCGTACCGGCCGATTATGAGAAAGGTTTGAATCAGTTTTTACTCATTGCACCATACTTTCGTTCATTATGCAATTATGCACAGAGAGTGCACATGCATATTTGCCAATGGCCGACGAGTTACCTTGTCTTTATGTCGACTGCCTCGAGGATATTGAACGATCGAGCGGATGCGATTATTGGGAGGGGAAATGAAAAGAAATAATAGGAACGCAAAACGGAATGTTTAGCAGTGGAGTTATTTCTTTTGCCGCAGAGACACCAAATGACACATTAAATGCAACTAGTTACGTTTCATGAACCTCGTTAGAAGTGGTTTCATTAGAAGGACACCTACAGGCACACCACATGGAAGCACGTTGTGGAAATAGTATTCTACTCTTTTCTCAGCTTCAAAAGCTCTCTTAAAACCTCAGCAATAAGCTTACTACAGTTGTTCTATTTTTATGCGGTCACGCTCCATAAATACAAGCGCATGTATGCACGCATAACCTCTCAACTATGTTGATGCGTGTACGGACCGATCTGTTTCAAAATTACCTCCATGCCCACTGTCATCGTTCGTGGTACATTTTTATGCTTCAAAAGTAGAAGAAAAAAGGGAAGCATTTAACGCGGGGAAAATGCAGGCCATTTTAACTGGCACGATCGTTTACGATGCTTTACGATGTCATTGGAATCTAGCCTGAAGGATTCGAACGATTACGGTCAGCCGGTCGGATGGCCGATTGTCCTGGCTGCATGTGCTAGATACGTACATGCGTCACGCACGATCATTGACGATCGTGCGATCGTGCGATAGCAGTAAAAGTTGGGCTGCAACTGCACCGTGCACCGACCGATGGTGCTGCATTCGGTCGGATCGTGCGAACCGATTGCTGCTATTTCCGGTTCTGTTTATTAAGCCGCTTTTTTCTTTTCTTTTCCTTTTCTTGGCTCCATTCCTGTTGTTTCCTTTTGTATGGTGCGTTTGGGAGGGAAAAAGTGAAAGACACTTTCCACGGAATGGCAACGAAATTAACGGTACGGGATGATGTTTACTTTCGCACCAATGTTCTATTTTTCAAGCCGGTTTTTCCATGGCGGTGGCGGCCCTCTCACATACGTATGGCCATAAACAAACGCATCGGTGGTATTGGCGCTGATAAATTTGAATGCTTTCTAATGGGAATTATAAATAATGGAGCAATTCGATCTAATCGCGTACAAACGGATTTGTTTCAATGTTCTCTAATTGAATGCATAAATGTATGATTTATAACGGTTAGCTGGTTAGTGATTCAGAATGCAATTTTCGTGCATGTCCGTTTCAGTTCCACTCCAAAAAAACACACATACATGAAATGCTTTACGAAGTGTCAAATGCTATTATTTTTACAGCTTTCTTCATGTTTACGACTCGCTTCACACACCGTCCAGCAATTATACGTTCCACGGTCGTAAAACTCCCAAAAAATTAGAACAATCTTCATTCGGCTTTCCGGTCAGGAACGGCCGAACCAGTTTATTACTTGTGCTCGATTGCAGCACGCCCGACATAACGTTGGTGGATGTGCAAGCAGGTGGTAGGTTCTGGAAAACATTTAAGCCCCGACAAACAGAATCTAATGAAGACGTGTTCACATAATGTGGGACACATTACCCGACGACCTGTTTCAGAAATGGTTGCGAACAAACAAAAAAACTGCGTGATCTTTCGGCCGACGATCAGTTGATCCTGCTTGATCAGATGATGGAAAAGCAGCGAAACCCCTGCTGCGAGTGAAAAACAAATCAGCGTATATGTTCTTAATGGTTTGGCGTTAATTTTCCTTTCCAATGCAAAACGGTTCTCCCTGAGCTGCAAGTTTCATTTCGCAGCGAAACCCCGTTGCCCACACACTCTATTCACTTTCGATTCTGCATCGTGCTCGAGTGCATGCCGTTACTGCTTACCTCGATCGGCGGTGTGAGCATCTCGTTTTCCATCAAGTCTCCTTTCCATCCCGAATGCAATTCTTTTTTCCCATTTTCCCGATATTCAACTCTCTCCCAGCGGTGCTCGTTAGTGTGGTGCTGTTTTACGATTTTCTCGCATTCATCTTTCTCCCAGTTACTCCGTGTCGCCGTTTTTTTCCTTCTGGCAGTTGTTTCCATCACCCACATTCTTGCTAGTGATACCTGCTATTCCAACGCTTTCCAGCCGCTTCCTTTTTCGTTCGGCGCGATCGTACGCTAGCGGCGCACGAAGAAAGCTCGAAAGCTTCTATCTTCGGTGGTCGTGGATCTAGCCAACAGCATCCCCACCCCCAGCGGGATGAAGAGAGCGAGAGAGCGAGGCTCTCCATTACGGACACATTAACGGCCTTGTTTCCTACTTGTTGTTTGGCAAACTCGTTGAGCCATTTATGCTGTTTGGAAGTATTCGTTTTACTACTGTTGGAAAAAATGTGAACAATAAATAAAAACTAAAAATGAAATTATATAAATTAAATATGAAGTTCAAATAAAATATTAAATCGTAAAAAAGTGAATTAAATAAGGTAATTTGTAAACTTAATAACAATTACATCATCTAACAAATTGCCTGACTTTTCTATTTTCTTGAGAATCGTCTTCGATTGTCTGCCTTCTCCTTTTAAGAGTTTTAAGTTTTAAGAATTTTTTGTAGCTTTATTCGAATAACAAAATCATGCATAAAACTAAATAAGATTAAAATTAATTGTTTGCCTCTTTTATGTATGAAATTTATTATAATTATAGTAAATATATGAAGATATGAAAAATTAAACGAATTACAAATACTATGACAATGAATTTAACGAATACCATGAATTGTAAGTTAACGTGTAAGGTAACGTGCAATAAAATAAGTCGTTAGGCAATAAATGAAGAAGTTCTAAGTCGAAACGAAAATGAGATTTATTAAATTAGTTATAACTTCATTATTGTGTAAAATTATAACAGATTGTAACTGTTGAATGGATTTAGAAATTTTTTAAATAAATTCCTAATTTAATCATGTATAAACTAGAAAAATAACGTGCAAAACTAAGTATGTTAATTGTTTATTTTTTGAAATAATTGAATTTCGATAATTATTGTTTCTTTTCAGAAAATTAAAATGAACCTTCATTTCCATTCTTTCTAGAAAAAAATAACAAAAAAATAAATAAAAATCTACTCTCCTATCTACTAAGCGAATGAGAAAAACCGGCCCGTAGTAGTAGTGATTCATTTCTTCTCACCGGTTCGTTCTCTTTCTCACCGTACCGAATGCGCTCATCAGCCGGTGTGCGTATGCGCGCCCACCGTTCCCTCAGCCGATATAACCATCATTTCCCGACACCGAACGCGTCCCGCAAGATCGTGCCCGGCCAGTCCGGGGCGAAGTAAAAAGAGTTCATACACCGAAATACGGCCGTTCAGTTAAGCTTTGACGACCGCGGTGAATAGTCGACCCTCTGTGCCTGTGCCACTTTGGTTGCTGTGGTGTTGGTTTCCCTTCGTACGGTTTCGCGCACGTACTGTTGTAGCGCTTCTGAGCTGAAGACCGAGTTTTCCCGTAAACAGGCGTGAGTTACAATCTGCAAAACGGAAACATAGTGCGAAAACTATTCACGTGTGACTGAGCGTGTTGAGGTGTAGCTGTAGCTGGTGGACCAAAGTGACTACAAGAGTGGTAGAATTTACGTGAAGTGATTGCGAATTTTCCTTGAAACCATTCCGATACTGCTCGATATAGAATGATGCGTTTAAGCTTTTTCCCTCGCTTCGTAGCGAGACTTACTTGTTAATGCCAACCTTTTCCTTTGGGTGCCTTTTAATGCGAGTTAAACCGTTTACGGGGTTTTACCCGGTAGTATGAATTGTAACCGATATGTTTCCCGTTTCTCAACTTCTTCTTTGCTCGTACTAGTGACTAGCAACATTGCATTTTATTTCGCTTCTTTCGCCAACCCAAACTTATCGGGTTTATCTTTTTCCGTTAACCATCATCAACCGTTGATACCCGAGCGGAGCGAAAACCTTCGCATCAACGAAGTTTCCGTTTCCGCGGTCATGTTTTCATTTTGGGGGGAGGAGGGCAATTGTTATGGAAACTAATAATAACAATAATGGTAATAATATAAATAATCTAGATCATTGGCTGGATTGTACCGACCGCACCGCTTATGGTGGAGAAGCGGACGCGGAGCCAACATTATCGTGAGGATCGCGATTTGGCGCGAAATCTAAATTAATGGCTCATGAATCATTTGTGCACTCGCGGTGTGTTGCAGGAGCCTCCCGTCAGCTTCTGCTGCGTAAAATGATTACCACCTTCATGTTTGGAGGGTAATGTTTTCTGGTATTGTATCAAAAAAGGTGCCATTTTTGAATCGATTTAGATCGATCGTAGTGAAAAGGAGGGAAAAATCGGTTAATCGCTTAAATTCATCTGTAGGTACTTACACTATTTTTCATCTACTTATCGCCTGTTAGTGAAAGAATCGTGTGTGTGTGTGTGTGTGAATAGCTTATCGTCAGTGTGCAATCAGTGAAATTTAGGAATAGTTCCGAGCAGCGAAAGGATTTCTTTTTTAATCCTTAAAAACGACAGAACAGCTTAATTCAACCATGAACATAAAAATATCATTACTAGCCTTAATGGTAAGTTTTATTTATAAACATTTCTTAAGCATTAATTTGTAAGCGTTTATTGCTCAGCAAGAAAAACAAAAACCAAAATTTTAATGGACAATAATCAGTGAAAATCGCAAAAAACGTGGAAGGAAAACGAAAACAAACACGTTACGATACGATTCCACACTTTGGTGCGTTTTCTATTGGCACTCGTCGGGCGGGCACGATAAGAAGTTCAAATCACTCAACCGTAACAGGGAGCTACACGTGTAATGCCACCATCTAAAAAACTGCGCCAAAAGAAACAAGCAACAAGAACAAAACAAACGGCTCACAGCCATAATGCACAATTTGGTGGAAGTGTGCCAACGTTAGAAATATGATGGTGCTTGAGTTTTGGGAGTCAGAGAGAATAGTAGTAGTTTTGAAGCAAAAAAAAAAAAACCAAAAAATACTCCAAAAAACCAGGACGTCTTTGCAGTAAAAGCAACGGGACACTTCTTAGCCACAAATAAAAACACAATTTTGGGGTTGGGAAAAATGACGCAAACCCCGTCCAAACGGGGGTGCAGTTCAGCTTCACGAATGGGGAGGAAGACATTTTTGCTGTTTTTTGTTGTTTGTGAATTGTGTGGGAGTTTAAAAAGATGTTTCAGCTTTAAAGATCACCCCACAGACACACACACAGGGCAACGGATCGGTGTCATCCGTATTTCGGTAAAGTCACGTTAACTGTCTTCCATTTGCACCATCAAATAGAGAGGAGACGCATCTCTAGACGGAAGCACGTTAATTAATGTTGACACCCGTCGAGTTGCAGTTTGTGCAAACTTTATGCTCGAGTTACTCGAGTTCGCAGTCGCTGTTGGGGTTTTTTCCCCTCAATCAAGATAAGTGTAACCCGGTATGATAATGAAAGTAAAGTCGACATAATACGATTGGAATTAAACGCATCATAAAATTTGATGGTTTATCTATTTCATTTTGCTTCCATACAGGTATGTTAATCGTTTTGCACGTTACAAGCACGTTTGTTTGGAAACCACAAAATAATACAATGAAAATGATCATGCAATGGAGCTGATTTCGTATCGCGCTGCAATAACTCAAACTAATGGTATGATGCTTAACGGCACCAACCATTGTTTGCACTATCTGGTGACGTTAAGCACTTCAACTGCTTGAATTAATAATTTTCAATCGAAGGATGGTAAGGAATCGATAAGAAACCACACACACAAAATGGTGGAAAAATCTTGGCCTAACCAATGGAAGACCAAACAAAACAAACATTTCCTCCGCGAAGAGTGTCTGCCTTTCGTCGATATGCCTGCGGCTCGTGCCGCCCGATGGATGTGCCAAGTAGAAGCGGGTATGAAGAAAAAAGAAAACAACACACATTTGCCTTGCCCTCAGTTTTCCTGCCCCGGTGGTGTTTGTTTTCCTGCATGCCCCGGACTGCTGGTGCTAGGTAGGTTGCATCTTCCGAGACGACCTCTGTCCGAGTTGGTGCTTTCGGGCTGAGATTTATGGACGATCGCCAGTAATAGATTCCACTTTGCCACCGGCAAACCGGGACGGGAAATGATGCTGCCCTGCACAACTACAGACCGGTAGCCAGAACGGGCGCACTACGAAAAGAAAAGACGAATTGCGGCACCACACAAACCTCGAGCAGAACACAATTCGAGAAGAGCAGGGAAAAGATATAAGAACTTGGGGGGAGAAAGAAGAAAAGCACAAAAATAATGCTTTCAGTACAAACACACGAATACGAGGTGGTTCAAATGCTCCATTGACTACCAAACATCGGTACTGGATGTATTGGAATGCAAGTGAAATAAGGTTATTTCAAATAGGAATTCAAGGTGGTCCCTGGTCGATCATGGTGCGATCGTAACGTTTTAAAGTGTTTCGATCGATAAAATTCGAAACAAAAATTAATAGAACGAATGTTTCAAAGCTTTTATGAACAAAAGACTTTATGCGTCAGCAAGCGACGAACCCTTCCTATTAACGAATGATCACAAAATTCATACCTTTTGTAATCTCGGCAAAAATTCTCACTCACTAAGCTTTTGAGCAATCAAATGAAAGTTCTTTCGCTGTTCGTGCCTTCCATATCCGGACGACGGATGGATGGATTTTAATCTTTTTGGGACAAAACGATCGTAAAGAATTATGGACGTGATTCAGGCACTGTGCACAACGGGTGCGTTCCTTACGCCGTTCGCTTGTCTATGCATGAACAGTTGGCAGATACCGTAAGACTCGCATAAGTTAAAGAAGCATTACATTGCACAACGGCAATCAAAAAGGGCCACAATATGGTAAGAATGCGTTTTGAGGTTTATGTACTTTACCCGCTTTTAATGATTGCTCTACCTTCGCGCTTTGTCTTACAGGTTTCGTTTGCTTTTAATCAAATGGCGAACAAATGCTATTGTTTTGTTGTTTGGTTTGCTAAAATAGGCTTAGTTTGTTTTTTGTTATTTTACAGTTCATTGGAAATAAAGTAAAGCTTTAAACGAATTGAAAGTATTACAGACGAAAGTATTTAGTTAAAAAAAGAATATGAACCTCATCAACTGATTTAACACCTACGAATTGCTAGTGATCCATATTTTGATCAATGCCGTGGTACCGTGTGTGTCTGTTGTGCATACGAATGCCCTGCCGTGTGGCCGGGGGAGGGGTGGATTATGATAATCGAGCTGCACGATAATCGGGCCACTGCTAGTTGGAGGCGAAAGCGTGCGTAATAATAACAGGGCCTCATTTCGTGGCGTTGAGTACCGTATTAAAATTAAATTGTTTACTTTTTCCACCTTCCACCATACGAACGAGGTGATTAAATTTAGCTATCGACTCACGGAAAACAACAAGAACCAATCCGCAAGAACTAAATAAAAAAAAAAAAACAACCACCGTTGCGCTTGAAGTTTAATTTATACATCCGCATTGTTATATGGCAACCATTTCTACTGTGGAATGATTCCACTTTCACCGCAACGGCAGCGCTTTCTCGAGAATGGGGAATTTGGTTTTGCAGTTAAAAACCATATTTTGTTGCTCGTTTGAAATAGAAATGCAAAATCATATTTCTTTGTAAACCGAATTGACGAAGTGGTCAAATTTGCATCGAAATCGTTGCCGGGAGGAAAGTGAAACGAAGATTGCCGCTTCTGTCGCTGAATAGATATGTGTTCAGTGTCCGATCCACTAAACCTTGAGGTTTGTTTCGCTTCACGTGCAAACGCAAGTGCCGGGCTATAATGAAGTTCGTTTGCGATTTAGTTTTCAATTTACGTTTGAATCCGCCTTATGATCAAAGTTGTTGTGCTATTCTTGGGAAGTTTATTTTGTGCTCGAGTGCTCGAGAATGCGGCGGTACTCGTACAAGAAATGGATCCAAGACCGTGACGTGAAGATCACCACGCAAACCGCCGTACCGTCGGCGAAAGATGTGGCGTTACCAGTTGATTGTTTATCTCCACGCCTGATCAAACAATTTGTTTCTCCGACGAGCGGACGGATCCTTACACGTAGCCAATTCCATGCAAGGATTCCGGTGTATGGTTGTGCTTCCTTTCTTTCCCTCTGTCTATGTTGATGTTGCGTGCTCTTGGGAATCTAGGTTCTAGCTTGGATTGCGTGATGTACGTTTGCATGACTGCAAACCGTACAAGTGGTATTTATTTTTCACTTATCCTTTTGTTCTCAATTTCCTGCGCTGCGCTCCGACAAACAAACCGATCGCGAGATGATCCTGCTGCTCCTGTAGCACACGGCACGGAACAATCGGAAATGCTCCCTCGAGAGCCCTCCCAGCCAACGCGAAGATCGTAGGCAAACGCGCTTCTTTTGTACGCCGTCCCTTTGTTCTTGGACTTGATGATCAATCAAGGTGCCCGCGTATGCCGATTCGGGACCGTGGGTTGTAAGAAATGGCACTCTTTATGATCGGGTTGCTCTTTATACGCCTGCCGATCGCTACCAGAGATGCGGAGGGTTAGCTTACTTGCGAATAATTGAAACATAAATCATTTTGCAATCCGAAACCTTCATACATGGGAGATGATTATGCGAGTGGCATTTTGTTTGGTATGTGATTTTAATGAGCTACCACTGATGATCGCTTACCGAACATTATGGGACGGTTGGTTTTGTGTTGAAAACGACCGCTTGATATGCAGCGTGTCGACCAACCTAATGACGAGAAACAAATAATCCATCATACGCTTGCTAGGAGCGTTCCTGTTAAGCTTCTTAATTATAATGATGTCTTCATTGACCCGTAATCCGAAAGCAAACGGAAAGGAAAGCAATGAAACGGTGGTACCCCAATCAACGGGCGGTATTGTGTCCCCATCGTCACGATCATCCCAACCGATTTAGCCGGATTTACGCCGGATATTACTCCGGCACCGGAACATCATCACTGGGATGATGAGCAACCGACCGACCGACTGACCGACCGATTGACATTGTCCCAAATTATGAATATTGTGAAAATAAACACTCCACGCTCTCACATACACACACACATACATAAGCACAAAAGTGAAAGGCGCACCGGGACGGGGACGATCGATTAGCTGGATTGGAGAATTATCGCTCAGCCTTAAACCTGGGGACATCCAAAACCAACCAACGGTTGACCCAATTAGTGGGCTTTCGGGGAAGCTGCCCAAGCGGAAGTGTCGTTACGAGCATGAGCAAACACACAAAGCGTACCTTTCATCGTCATGTGGGATTAAATTTCTGATCTTCTTCATCCCTCATGTCGAGCTTTGTTTCCTTAAGTGCTGGTTTATCTGGTTAAACCAACAAACTACACGAAAATTCCCATATTCCACCCGTTTTCCCCGGGTGGTGGCGTATGTCGGTCACGTTCATTCATTCAGCTCCCCGGACTTTTGTTCTTCAAAACCAGCTGACTACTCCAGCTGTGACAAAAGGCAAACAATATCGGTCACTTGTGGACTAGAAAGCCCAAACTGAACAGCCATATGCAAATAAATCATATTTAATGAAGTGGTGCCTCTGCCATGGCTCTATTATTAATTTGGATTGCTTTCCTCGCACTCGCACGCCAACGAAGGGGCAGCTTCCGGCTGCACCAAGATGATCAGCTAATATTTGCATACCAGCGCACAGGTGGCAGGTGGCAGGTCCGAATGAGTTCACTCCTCCCCGTACGGCCAAACAAATTGACAACCGAACGGCACGAAATCGAGCACCATCTAGGCAAACAATGCCAAAAAAAAAACGGCAAAATGAAACACAACAAAACAATCATCAGCGAATGATCTCATTCCATCTCACCGTGACCGCCCGGTAGCATCGCCCGGCGGGAGGATGGATTGCAGACGATCCATGAAAACCGTCAATTAAGCAAGAAGCAAGAAATGGCAAGATCGGTCGATGTGGTGCGTGGCTCTGTGTGTGAAAATAGTTTCCATTTGGGTGGTTTTTCCCGTTTTTGCGTTTGCGCTACCTTAACCGTGTTATGTCATTTTATGCTGCACCAGTGTCACTGCAATGGGAACTGCTTATCTTTTTGCCATCCCAGAAGCTGGTTTGGGGTTTTCTCGCCGCTGTGCTTCCGATCAAATCCGTTAGGTGCAAAATTCCACGCTTAGCGGCTTAGTGTGGTTGACATCCACAACGGATGAATGGCGTCGAGGGTGGTTATTATTAGGTTTATCTATTTCACTGTAAATGGAAGAAGGAAATGACCTAAATTTAAGAAGATATGAAACAAGAAAAGCAATTCCGGAACATTTTTTTTTATTTTTATATTTTCGTTTCATAGTGGATCATGTTGATATTATTCTCTTTTTAGATTTTAAGCTGACTTCCGGAAATATTTTATTTTACTTATTTTATTCTCAAGCTGTTATTCGTTCTACAATCAACAGAAGAAGAGAGAAAGAGAAAATACCACGTTCTTAATGAAGAAGTTTCCGATGGTGGAATTTTGAAGCATCCCCCCAAAAGAGGGAAAAAGCGTTCCGTCTAAATATATAGCTCCACTCGTTCATTTCATTGGTTGCAAGCGAATTGAAGCGCATCCATGGTAGAAAACCAATTAAACGTAACCGTAACAGCAAAAGGGGTTTGTCTCATCCCATTCGGTGCCGTTTCGTACCACCCAACGCACAATGATTCAGGAGATTGCAGTTGACAGTGAGGGGTTCGTCGCTTGTTTTTATTTCGTTGCAGTCTTTTGTACGGGCAGTGAACGAATTTCAAGATCAAACAAAATTCTAACCTCCTAGAACGTGGTAAGCGCAAGCGATAATGCGTATGCTGTTACATTACTATAAGCCAAATTTTTAACGTGAAAATGTGTAGTTAGTAACGAAAAAAAAAACGACAAACTGCCGTTAACTGGCTGTGATGAAATAACCGATCGTCATCGTTTAATGGCGTTTGGCTGAATGGAGGGAACGAACAAAAAAAAACCATCAAAAGCTCACCTTAGATTGATTGTGGCACGTAAGATTCTAGAGGCGTGTAAGCATTGCACACCTTTCATTTTTCTCTTTCTTGCTCTCGCTCAAAACCCCTCGCAAGGGTGTCGATGTGCTCCAGCTTTGATTGAAGCAAAACGTACGCCAAAGGGGGAGGGCGAAACCTGGCAGGAAAGCAAATTATTTCACCAGCACCCTTTTGTCCGTTAAATATCCGTACGAAAGGAAAACCGTTTCAGCGCGTCTAGACGTGGATCGAATCGAAGCATAAAGATGCCGCCTGTGGCTTGATCACCGGTTTCCGAAGTTTGTACGGTTTTGGTGATTGAAAAATCAAAAACTCATGTTAAAATTAAACATTTTCGTTACATTATCAGCTTAATAAATGCTTGCGCACCCGTTCGGCTGGTTCGGGCAGGTGGGTATTAATCGAAATGCCAACGAGCGCGTGTGTAGAGCAAGAACTTCACACTTGGTGGCATCTGGGTGTTGCGCTCGGGCTGGGACGAAAGGAGAATGTGGATGTTGGGTATGGAAAGTAAGGCGTTAAGCTCGGTCCGTTTCGTCTGAGTAAGACATTAGTTCGAATGGGGGAAGTAATTCGATTTACCTGTCGGCTTGAGTGCCACTAATGCGAGGGTTAGTCTTCGGCAGCATCACGACGGAGTATGTCAAGCTAGTAATTTAGGTTAATATCGTCTCGTAATGGTGTATCATTAGAAACAAATTTCATCTTCGTTTTCATGGTGGAACTGTTTGTTACCATCGCCCTTTGTGAGTAGCCTAAACGAAATAATTTATTAAAAACTTATAAACACGTATCGTGCTACCTCTTTATACCTTTTTATTACATGTAAGTATTTCTTCAATAAACGAAAGTGCATCATCAGTACATCATCACTTCATCAAGTAAACACCAGAAGTAGAGATGTGTCAATGCGCTCATTTACATGAGCTGAGTGAGTGCATTTTTCCCCAGACTTCTGCTTGCTCGCGGTACTTTTTAGTTCATTTGGATGAGCTGAGCTTTCGAGCTAGCTCACAAGCTCATGATACACCATTACTTGTGGGACTTTCAATTAGGATTATTGGATTATATGGCCAGCATGTCCAAAAAGGAATAATCAACGACCTAAAATGTTTTCATTTGTGCATAATGACCTCTCCACAGTCGTTTTCGACGAAGTTCAATCGATCTCAATATTCCACTTGATAGACCTCATGGTGCCTTAAAGCAAACTCAAATATTTTTACTCATCTGTTCACATCGAGAATAAGACAGCTATAAATTTCCAAAAGGCTCAAAACCCATATCAACACACGGACGGGGGTTTCTAAGATCGTTAAGCTTGACCTGTAGGCCGCTAATTTCTTATACCTCTATAAAGCAATAAATTGGCAAGCAGTGAATAAGCGATTCCAGTAGCGCAAGTGCGCAAAGCTGACCTTTTTATCAGCAATAGCTAGCTGGCCCTGTTCCGTTATCATCGATTGAAGCATCATGGCAAAATTGGAAGCATTCCTGCTGAGAGGTTAATTTTAATCCATTAGCATGCGGAGCAGAAGCTGAAATGATGTGATGTTGGATTTACGGCGATAACGAAAGAACATATATTGTTTCATCAATCTCCATCCTCAGTTTAGTGTTGTGCTGTCCGTGGGACGAAAACGATCGTAGGTTCTGTGTTGTGAGTAAAATGACTTACCAGTGCATTGCATTACTTTCCCTGCTCATCGGAGTGCTGGCAAACGAATATCCTCCAAGTAATCCGCCTTTTCATTTGAATGAAGCCGACTTACTTATATTGGAGCGAATAAATAATTTATCGCTTACCTTGGATAATAAAATACAAATGGTTAACAATCGGATGGAGGAATCCTTTAAAAAGCTTTCGGAACAATTCCAAACCATTATAACGTCAACTGCGCAACGGTTAGCTAATATAGAGCAGAAGCAAGAACTACATTCGGAAAACACGGGAGTGTACACCATACAACCGGATACTAGCAACAACCTAACGTTTAAAGTATCGCGTGAATGGTCCAATACTCATGGATTCGGCGGCAACTGGATCGTTTTTCAGCGTCGATTCAACGGTTTAGTTAATTTCTATCGTAACTGGACCGAGTATAAGCAAGGATTTGGTGATCTACACGGCGAACACTGGTTAGGATTGGATAAGCTGCACGCGATCGTGAAAACCCGTCAGCACGAGCTTCTGATCGTGCTGGAAGACTTCGACGGTGTAATCGCGTATGCGCATTACGATAACTTCAAGATCGGAGATGAGAGTGAGAAATACATCTTAAAATCGGTTGGCAGCTACACCGGCACTGCAAATGACTCATTGACTTACCACAAGGGCATACAATTTTCAACATACGATCAAGACAATGATCAATCCGACTCCAAATGTGCCGAATTGTTTGGCGGTGCGTGGTGGTTTTCTAGTTGTTGTTTTAGGTACTTAATATTTTCGGTATGTAGCTGGTGCAATATCTACTAATTGTTCGGATTTTCTTCTTTTTCGATCTGTAGTAATTTAAATGGACAGTACTTGCACGGACAAATTCCTTCTCCAGGCGGTGTAATGTGGTATAATTTTCGAGGATTCCTTTATTCCCTGAAGAGCACCGAAATGATGGTACGACCAGTTGCGTGAAACCATTCCACATAAGCACACAGT
>KI423538.1:3039-24559 GCA_000473375.1 Anopheles culicifacies | reverse complement strand
GCTTCAGTTGGCTAGCGTTCTTACTGATAATTGATTTAATCATTTTTGTTCTATTTAATGTGTATTTAATGTTTCTTGTAGCTGACTTTCTAGCTTCCATTAAACATTGTTCTATATTTCCATAAATTAATGCAAATCACGGCACAGCACCAAGCAGATTTAATTTTTAACACTGGATTACATTTTACTTTTTTGCAGGTCTAACAGAGAACGCCCCGATGGAATGTGGTGGCCGTAGCCTCTGTCCACATCCTTGCCGCTGTGCCGACGGAATAGTGGACTGTCGTGAGAAAAGTCTAACCACCGTACCATCCACTCTGCCGGACGATACAACTGAGCTGTAAGTGTTCTGTTTTTTTTTCGCCCAAGGACATCAGCGACATTCTGGAGACTCTGCGGGCATTAATATGCAATCTAAATATTTTTACAGCCGGCTCGAGCAGAACTACATCACCGAAATTCCACCGAAAGCTTTCGCTAACCACCGGCGCCTTAAGCGGATAGACTTGTCAAATAACAATATTTCGCGAGTCGCCTACGATGCCTTCAGTGGACTAAAGTCCTTAACGTCACTGTAAGTAGTATGCGTTAAGAAACGGACAAGCCGGAAACGATTCCATTATATCCCAAAGAGATAGAGAGAAAGAGAGCGAAAGGGAGGAATAAAATATTTAACACAACCCAAATCAGGGTAGAAGCCCAAGAAGGACGTAAAATTCTTATCATAAGTAAACAGAGATCCCCTTCACGAAATTGTCTATCCAAGCACCACACGGCGTCTGTTTCCCACAACCAAGCTCTTTTGCATTCACCCACTGACTGAAGACATCTTTTTCCGTGGTTTTGCCTTTTTGCAGCGTTCTTTATGGTAATAAAATTAAGGATTTACCGGCGAGCGTTTTCAAAGGATTAACCTCACTCCAGCTGCTACTGCTGAACGCAAACGAAATCAGTTGCGTGCGAAGGGACGCTTTCAAGGATCTGCATAATCTGAGCCTTTTGTCACTGTACGATAACAACATTCAGTCACTGGCCAACGGTACGTTCGACTCGCTGCGAAGCATCCAAACGCTGTAAGTATCGGCCGCCCACCGCCATCATCGCTATTCGTACACGCAGTAGCGCAAACCGACTTCACGCACTCCACTCTCCATCTTTGCAGACATTTGGCACGCAATCCTTTCATTTGTGATTGCAATCTACGCTGGTTGGGCGATTATCTGCACCAGAATCCGATCGAAACGAGCGGTGCCCGGTGCGATGCGCCGAAGCGTATGCAACGCCGCCGGATTGAAGCTTTGAAGGATGAAAAGTTCAAATGTAAGCGCTTTCTTTACGATTTCGCGGTTCTTCTAATCCCTGCCGGAAAAGGGTTTTGACCTGATTTTGAGTGGTTTTAAATGTGTTTTTTTTTGTTTCACCCTTCTACAGGCACGGATGATTACAGCAAGATCAAATATTCCGGCGAATGTCGCATGGATCAGGAATGCCCGGCGGCTTGTCATTGCGATCGTACCACGGTTGACTGTTCCGGTCGGGGCTTGAAGGAAATCCCACGTGATATTCCCCTGTACACCACAGAACTGTAAGTCCGTTCATCTTTTCAACGTGTTTTGTTTTTACACTGCGACAGCCCTCTGTATAAGACGTGCTAACTTTTCTTCAAAATCCCGCTCCAGATTACTGAACGATAACGAGCTTAATCGCATTAAGTCTGATGGACTGTTCGGTCGGCTGCCGAATCTTGCAAAGCTGGATTTGCGAAGAAACCAGATATCCGGTATCGAGCCGAATGCCTTCGAAGGTGCGACCAGGATACAAGAGCTGTTCCTGAGTGAAAACAAAATCACCGAAGTGCACAACAAGATGTTCCTGGGACTGCATCAGCTGAAAACGCTGTAAGTGTTTGCACTTTGCAGAAAGGTGAATCCTCCGCTTCTGAACATGTATTTCTTCATCGATTCTTCTTTCCAGATCGCTTTACGATAACATTATTACGTGCGTGATGCCCGGTTCGTTCGACTACCTGACATCACTGACACAGCTGTAAGTACTGGCCTGGGACCGTAATCTGCACTCGAAGCAGGATTAGACAGGCAGCACATTTCATGCCTTTTATTTTTCGTAACTCTCCCCGCACAGAAATCTCGCCTCGAACCCATTCCGTTGCAACTGTCACCTTGCCTGGTTCTCCGATTGGTTGCGAAAGAAGCAACTGAACGGTCCGCCGGCACGTTGCACTTCCCCGTCGAAGGTGCGCGACGTGCCGATCAAGGATTTGCCACACTTTGACTTTAAGTGCACCTCGGACATGGACCAGGGCTGTCTCGGCGAAGGTTACTGTCCACCATCCTGCACCTGCACCGGTACGGTCGTACGATGCTCTCGCAACAAGCTGAAGGAAATCCCCAAATCCATCCCAGCCGAAACGACGGAGCTGTATTTGGAGTCAAACGAAATCTCGATGATACATTCGAACCGTATCAACCATCTGAAGGCTCTTACGCGACTGTAAGCTACACGTGCCGATGATTTGCAACCGTTGTGTGGATTTTTGTGTTTAATGTTCAATCCTTTTTTCCGCAGGGATTTAAGCAACAACCAGATTGGCATTCTATCCAACTACACATTTGCGAACCTCAGCAAACTGTCGACACTGTAAGTTTTCAAGAACGATATAAGTGCATGCAGGAATCGGAAGTTAAATTCAAACCTTCATTCACTTTCAGCATCATAAGCTACAACAATCTGCAGTGCGTGCAGAAATATGCACTTTCCGGATTGACCAATTTAAAAGTGCTCTCACTGCATGGAAACAAAATTTCGATGATTCCTGAAGGCACATTTAATGATCTGCAATCGATTACACACATGTAAGTGGTCTGGACGATTCGAACATCTTAAAGCAAATTGGTAATCCTTATTTTATCCCTCTCCCTTTCTCTCTCGCTCGTTCTGGCAGTGCTCTTGGAAGTAATCCACTATACTGTGACTGTTCGCTTCGGTGGCTGTCTGAGTGGGTTAAGAGAGACTATGTAGAACCAGGTATTGCACGCTGTGCCGAGCCGGAACCGATGAAGGATAAGCTAATCCTCTCGACACCAGCCACCCAGTTCGTTTGTTCAGGCAAGGTTAGCAATGAGATACTATCCAAGTGCGATGCGTGCTATACGTTCCCATGCAAGAACGAAGCGGTCTGTAGTGCACTGCCGGAGCGACAGTACGAGTGTAAATGCAAACCGGGCTATCATGGTACGCACTGTGAGTTTATGATAGATGCTTGCTACGGAAATCCTTGCCGTAATAATGGTACCTGTACAGTGCTAGAGGAAGGAAGATTCAGCTGCCACTGTCTGCAAGGCTACTCCGGTTCCCGGTGTGAGGTTAACATTGATGACTGTGTGGAGCACAAGTGTCAGAACAATGGTACGTGTGTGGATGGAGTAAACTCGTACAGCTGTGCCTGTGCGGCCAGTTTCACCGGAGAGTATTGCGAGAGCAAGATTGAGTTCTGCGGTAAGGACTTTAATCCGTGCCAGAATGGAGCGAAGTGTGTCGATCATACGACTCACTACACGTGCGAATGTTTGCCCGGATATCGTGGGCTTAACTGTTCGGATAATATCGACGATTGTGTGAACCATATGTGTCAGAACGGGGGAACGTGTGTGGATGGAGTTAATGATTATACATGCAAGTGTCCTAATGAGTTTACCGGCAAATTCTGCGAAGGTGCACCAATGGTTGTCATGATGTACCCACAGACGTCACCCTGCCAGCAGCACGAATGCAAGTTCGGTGTGTGCTTCCAGCCGAACCCGTCCAGTGCGGATTATATCTGCAAGTGTGCACCGGGCTATTCTGGCAAACGGTGTGAATATCTAACCAGCCTAACGTTCCTGCACAACAATTCATTCATCGAGCTGGAACCGCTCCGTACCAAGCCGGAAGCGAATGTTACGATCGTGTTCAGCAGCACCCAGCAGAACGGTGTACTTATGTACGACGGGCACAATGAGCATCTGGCGGTGGAGCTGTTTAATGGGCGCATTCGCGTAAGCTACGACGTAGGCAACGATCCCGTGTCCACGATGTACAGCTTCGAAATGGTTGCCGACGGCAAATACCATATGGTGGAGTTGCTGGCAATCAAGAAAAACTTTACGCTCCGAGTAGACCGTGGCCTGGCACGTTCCATCATCAACGAGGGTGCGAAAGAGTATTTGAAGCTTTCGAGCCCTATGTACCTGGGAGGTTTGCCGGCCGAGCCAGGCCAGCAAGCGTACAAACAGTGGCACCTCCGCAACCTAACCAGCTTCAAGGGCTGCATGAAGGAAGTGTGGATTAATCACAAGCAGGTGGACTTTTTGAATGCTGCCCGGCAGCAAAAGATCACGCCCGGCTGTGCACTGCTCGATACGGACAGTGAGGGCGAAATGGATGATGATTTCATGCAGGAAACGCCGGTAATCCTGAAGGAGGTACACTAACGCTTACTGTTCACTTAACGACAACAGCCCCATACTAACGTTCTTGATCTCTGATTATTGATCTGTTTTGCTCTTTAGGTGAATCCGTGCGAAAATCATCAATGCAAACGGGGTGGAAAGTGTGTGCCGAACGGTAAGGGTGGCTACACGTGCAAGTGTAAGAAAGGCACCAAGGGCAAATACTGCGACCAAGGTGAGGGATCGGTATCGCTAGTGATCGACGAGGACCCGTTCAAAACTTCCTCTTCCGGTATAGCAACAACTCTTTGATATTCATTTTGTTTTTGATTTTCTTACACACTTTACGAACTAATCGGATTAGACACTAATGTTGCTTTATTGTTGCCACCACCCGAAAGCCATTCAATATGTTTTGTTCTGTATTCGTATATTTCTATTTTCTTTGCGGAAAATTTTGCAAAAGCAATTTTGAATTTAACAACAAAGCATACGCTAATACGCTTTCAAACTAATCGTTAACCAAACGAAACCTGTTTCACTTTTATTTGGCTTTCCTGCAATAAATCAGTTTCGATAATGCATGAGGCTCACAGTCATTTGTAACAAAATGTGTTCATAGAATCACTTGAAAACGTTTCTAAATTCCGATTCCACGGAAGAGTAGGTTTTTGAGAAAGCATGCTTGTAGTGGTAGTATATTTACCAAATCTTTAATCATACAGTACATAAAGCAATATTTCTGTTCTTTCGCCATATTCGAGCAGCTGCCAACACTTGCCGCAAGGAGCAGGTCCGAGAGTACTACACAGAAAACGATTGCCGCTCGAGGCAACCGCTCAAGTACGCGAAGTGCGTTGGAGGATGCGGCAACCAATGCTGCGCAGCCAAAGTCGTACGACGAAGAAAGGTATGAACTGATGATTCGGAAGGAATGCAAATCGTTATTCGTATATTAATATTTATTTCTCCTCCCGATTGCAGGTACGCATGGTGTGCAGCAACAACACCAAATACGTGAAGCAGCTGGATATTGTGCGAAAATGCCACTGTACAAAGAAATGCTACTGACTGCAAGACGCGACTACCCATGAACCACCACCATCACCACCAATAATATCTCTGCAGCAAGTAGCATCACACGGTGGCATATACACGAATGGCCAGCAGATGAATGGCACCCTAGGATTACATGTATCTAGTTTAAGTGAAGCTAATTTAAATACTACTACTACAACTACTACTATACACAGCAGCTCTAGCGATAAGTGGATAAACTTTGAGGTCGATTACGACGATGAAATGATGCAGAACGATGCACCAGCACCGGCCCCACTGGCAGTGGTACCGATCGAGCCGCACACGACCGAAACGTTTCCAGCCGGCACGACGGCTGGGGACGAATTCCAGCGGGTGATGCACCAGCTGGAAGAGCTCAAGGAGAAGCCTCTGTTTAGCGAGGATGAGCTCGAGGAAGCAACCGAAGATGACGATCTGTTCGACGACGAAGATTACGACCTGGAAGAGGTCATACGTCGGCACAAGCAGCGTTTGGAAGAAAGTCGCCGCAAGGCGGGAATCGTCGACGATGAGGATGATGACGACTACTACGATGACTACAGTGCCGAGGAGGATGAGGAGGAACAGAAGCGAAAGCAAACGAAACAGTCAACAGCCGGCACTGCACCGGACGACGGCACGGACAATGTTATGCAGGACTATCTGAGTAACATCAAGAGCAAATCGGCACCGCATCGATTTAAGTCGAAGTTTGATGACTTTAGCGATTCCGGCGATGGTGATCTGCTGTCCGGCATTAGCAGCAGCCGGAAGCTACGCAAGAATGACTCTATCAAGATCATCTCCACGCCGAACGGAAAGGTTGGCATTGTGTACAAGGTAGAACCGAAGGTAACGGAGGATGAAACATCACGAAAGGGGACGCCCGATGGTAACGGTGCCGGTGTAGCGGCGAACGCTGGTGGTGCAGGAGAGCAACGACAGAACAAGATCACACCCGTCATAACGGCCGATGGTAAGGTGGCATTGCTGTACCGGGGTGCTTCCGATAATGGCGACACGTTCCGGAACAAGTACGAACCCATCACGGCCAAGGACATACTACAGTTGATCGACAATAATAATAATAATAATAACAATAGTACCGGCAGTGGAGCCGGCAGCAACTCACCCGCTAGCGGGGCGGGCTCAAGCAACACTAACAGCAGTATTAAACATATTACCAATAATAATATTTATAGTAGTCATAATAATTACGGTAATAGTTATGATAGTTTTAATAGAAACGTCAATAATGTGATCGTTGATTCGCATCCACCGGAAACGGGTGAGGATTCGCGGGAGAACAATGCTGCCATCGGTGGTGGAGCTAGTCGTATAGAGCAGGTACCGACGGTAGCCTTCCCGCGCATCACTACACCTATGCCACGGTATAGTTCGAGCAACGTTCACCATCACGTCGCTCTATCAAGCACCACCACCACATCCAATGTCCTCGCGACACCGACCAGCAGTAGTCCGTATGGCAGACCGGATGGTACGTTAATGCCGACCGCATCCGGTGCATTCCAGCCGTACGATCGGCAGGAAAACTCACTGCTCATCAATCGCCCACTGTCGGAGGTGTTGGGTATTCGCAAGAATCAGTACTTGGAAACGAACACAATCAAAATACCAAATAGCGAAACGTCCACCAACAAGATGCGCATTGGGACGAATAACAATCTGCTGTCCTCACTGCTGCACAACCTGCAACATGGCCTACCGAACGGTACGACGAACATCGGTGATCACCGCGAGCCTCACCTGCGACGACCTGGCACGGAAGACGACCAACACCGTCGGGCCGGGTACAGTGTGAACGGGTTCAGTCGTTCCCGGTTCTATATCAACCGACGGACAACACCGGCCCTGCCACCGCGCATCATTAAGGAGGAGAGCGAGGAAGATACGTTCATCGGCGATGGTGACGACAATGCACTGCCGGAGGTGATCAACCTGGCCATCATACCCGCGTTCGAGCATGAAATCGACGAGAAGTACATCCGGCCGCATCATGGCGATCTACACCGGCGCCACCGGCACCAGTACAATGTGGCACCCGGTCAACCGGCCGTGCACTGTGCGATGCAGGCACTGGTTGCCTGTGCCGTGCTGGCAACCTTCTTCGGCATCGTTGGAACGTACTTTAAGTCGAGGGTAGTCGATCATATCCGCGTGCTGTACTGGTAGGATTTGTGCGGTATTCGATCGGTGCCGTTAGAGCACAACTATCAAAACTATTACTACCGTCTGTATCGAAAGCTCGTGCAACGATAACGGGTCCCGAAACGGTGCCCTTCGTCATCGATCGAATACCACACGCCAGTGGACGGGCGTTTAGCGAAGCGTATTTACCACTAAGCATATTTTACTGGTACGACCTGTAAGGATTTCTCTGCTCTGAGTTACGCACCGACGTTTTTTTTTTACGGGTGTGCAGTTCTCACATTTCTCCAAACGGACCACCATTGTGAAGAATCGTCATTTTGGGAATACAAAGTAAACGCCATTATTGCACGTTTCCTGCGAACTACTACGAGCTTAGGATTTGAAAGTACTGCTAGCAGCGACTCACACAATGGCCGTGAGTATAATCCCCGGTAGAGTACCCTTTGGTGTAAAATGTCTGAATGTGTCTAACAATGCAAAAACAAACGCAAATATCTTTGCCCCGTGTGTCCTCTCAATACTGGTCGTGTGACAGTCGTTGGAAGTCGCTCCACAAATACTAGCTACATCATAGTAGTGTGTCATCGTGTCGTCGTCAATGATGTCTCATGTACGAATCGGTGTTAAAGCTAGGATTAGCTAGAGAACGAATGCGTTAAACAGGCACACACCTGGTCAGTGTCAGCTGAATGGCTGTAACTTTTGTCGTAACACAGCCACGCCATAACTTGTAACATATGTTTTTTGAGCCTAGACTATAAAACTGCATACTCTTTCTTTTGTACTGATCGTTAGTAGCGAACTCTGTTCAGAACAATATTCAACAGCCAACTGCAAGTCGTATAGAGATAAGTGTGGACTAAGACGAGGCTTCCCTCGGATGTAAAAAGGCAAACGAACAAACCAGCATCAATCATTGAAAACAGTGCAAAGCGTACAGAATGATTGTTTTTTTTTTAATATTTCTGATCCGTCAAGATCAGGCTAGGCTGACTATAGTTAAGGATATGGTTTTGTTGTAGCTATTCCTCCGTCAATTCCTCTCCCCCTTCGATAGCTAGTACACAGAAGGTGTACGGGTGTAGAAGCAAAGCAGCCAGAAGAAACAAAACGAATTGATATTGAAACGAACAAACAAACAAATGGGTAGTCGCGCAATCAACAAACCAACCAATTTTCTAAGGTGAAACAAAAATACGATTAAACGTTTTCTTCTACGCAAAATAATTATCTAAACAAAAACAAAACACACCACACAATGGTGTCGATGTGGGAGAGAGGGAGGAAAAGAAAAGGGGAAAAAACAAAGAAACAAAATCTAGGGAACGGCAACCAAAACAGCAGCTGCATTTAGTTGGTTGATGAAGTTGTTCAAACACTTCCTTTTTTCATAAAGCACACTCAAACAATGGAAAAAAGTAGAAAAAAACAGTACAGCCAGTACATTGTTGAAGTAATAAGTTAAAGAAAAAAAAAACATCCTAGCAGAAGATTTGAGTGACCGGTAGGGGAGAGTCGTGCGTTCCTCTCATTAAAAATCACTCGAATAATCGGCTATATTGCAAGCTGCTTCGCATATAACCGACGACGATGGATCCGAAGATGGAAGCGATGCGGTGGAGCGAGAAGTTGAAAATGCCTTTTTAGTATTGAAAACAAAAAAAAACACACACAAGAATGAAAACAAATCGTAATGAAACAAATCAACTAAACTACACCTCCGCGATGCGCTAGTGGATACAACATTTGCAATTTACATGCCAGCATCATAAGGGGAACCATATGGAACAGGGCACCGCTGACACTAAATAAGCTAATGATTTTTTTATTCTAACAAACCTAATCCGGACCGGCCAATAATTCAATCTCAATAGAATAGAACGCATAAACGGGATTAGCGTGTGCGTGTTGCGAGAAGGAGTTTTCGCTTCTTCTACTAAAAAAAAAAACAAAAACGAATGCAAACTTGGAGGTCCACCGAATGAAGTACACGAAGGAAAAGAAAAACAAAATCCTTCTGGACAAACGTGGAAGCAGATATGTAGCTAAAACTATTATCAATCTGTTGAATATGTTGATCGGCAGAGAATATTTATTGATTTATCGATTGTATTTGTCGTACTTTCGTTTTCCTTTTTCTGCATTTTTCATATGTGTTGTTTGTTTCATTTCATTACGACCTGGTAGAGATTAGCTTTCACTTCTTTACAGTCCTTGACACTCTTTTTAAACACAATCAACTTCAAACAGAAGCTCGACGTTCTTTTACGAGTGTATAAAGAACAAGATGATGCTTGATAAAAGATAACAAAAAAAAAAAAAAAAACGAATGGCACTACTCTGCTATCCCGTTGGCAAACGAACAAAACCCACTGTTTGTAGATTTATTGTCACCGTACGACGTATAATCTCTATCTATCCTGTGTACTCCCATATGTGTAATCTCTCTAGTGCCCACGCCCGGTTTCGGTATTATAGTATCGTTCGGTTTCAAATGTTTTATTCTCCGTTTCTGGATGCATTTATCATTTCCACACTTCCTATGCAAAATAGCTGTAATTTGTGTGACTCAATGCTTTTGTGTAATGTATTTATATTTCTATATGAACCGTTTCTTATTGTTTGCGATGCGTTTTACGATACGAATTTTATGCTGCATTACTCTGTGTCTCCTTCTTCTTCATAATGTCATAATGGCAAATAGCAACATCATATTTTAACACACGTCCCCACGCGACGCCTCTGCTTATGCATGGATGAATAATGAAACGAAATTCAAATTTATGTTAACCTGCATTGTTACAAAGTTATAATGACGTAAGTAAACACTTTAATTTAAAAAAAAATCAACAGAAAAAAGTATATACTTGTGTATTATAGGAATAGCAGCTAAATATATTGTCTTTTTACAAAAAGAACTAAATCATCAGCTTCCTGTTTACTATGAAGAACAATCCGAAGAATGCGAATGAAGCTAACGAACGGAATAAACGGTGCTCATCTGTTTCCTTTCATTGAAGTCTCCACTGCATTAACGGCAAAATATTTTAGGCCGTATTTTATAATAAACATTATCATTCCACGCGTAACTTCACGGAAGACGTACTAGTAATAACGTTTCCCCAGACTTATGATTCATACTAAATACTAGATCTTATTCATATAACAATAAGGATTGAATTATTTTGAGAACAAAATTCAAATGCTTAGAAAAAACGAAATCGAAGCGCGTGTTCGGGCATTCGAAGTTCGAAACTCTTTTTTCTAGATTCATGTTCGAAACGTCATGTTCGAAAGGAGTTGCTTTTGACAGTTCGCGAAGTAAACAATATTTGTCATATGGCATTGTTATTGTGTATATCGGCATAAAGCCATGCGTGCGCTGCACGGCTTCGATAGTTAAACAAATTTTTACTGAATTGCTTGAATCTTACTTATCAGAGAGGATTTTTTTAAATAGAATATCCAAGAATAGTGCGTTTGTGTACCCTACCGGCACCATGAACAAGGCTAAAACCAACCAGAAAAAATCTAGCAAAAACCTGCGAAATGTGTTAGCTCAACCATTTAACGTTACTTGGTAAGTGTTGAAACAGCTACCTTATCTCACAAATAGTTAACTGCCGTGTGAATACCGGTAATAGACCGCATAAAACAAATCACTAACGTTTTTCGATCTGATAGCGTACTCACGATAAGCTACACATTATAAGCGCACTAAAGGTGGTACACCGATTATCCGTTTATAATGTAAAAACGTATTGATACGCAATCAACCCCTCGGCGGGTTATCCATTATCGCTCACCATATTTACCTTTGTACCGATATCCACAGGCCCCGCTTACCGGACGGTGAAATGAAACGGTGCACGAAATTACTACAACGATTGGAACGGTACGATGGCACGATCGTCATCTTTTACAATGCGTTCGACTAATATGCGACCTTTCTTTCTTCTGGTTCAGAAAACACATCATCAGCGGATGCAATGGTGTGATAAAATTGCTCCAAAATGGGCAAATTGCAGCATTCTTCGTACTGGACACGTTCAATCCACAAATATTTGCCAAACTCATCATACAGATGGCACGGAAGCGAGACCCATCCGTGCTAGTGCTAGCGCTGCCAGCCTTTCCGGTCGACTGTTGCAACAACAGTGTGCTGATGGCAATACCAAAACCGAAAGCAGATGAACACTCCGAAACCGTCCAGGAGGTGTTGAAATGGATGAAAGATATATCGACCCGTAACGGATTTATAGGACCCGTAACGGATACTGCAGTGAAGGTGAAAAGTAATCGAAAGCAACAGTCAGCGAAAGTAAGGACATCCGTCGATACACCAATGACGGACGAGGAGGTAGCGAAGTTGTATGATTTCGAACCCAAGTGTGACCCATGCGATAGGAACCAAGGCAAGAAGCGTGTTGCGCATGATGTGGAAAATTTTATTTCCTTATCCGATAAAGCTAGCAGTAGTCGCGTTCTGTCTAAAAACGTATGTCAGCAGCAAAACGAACCACGGCCGACACCAATCAGTGATCGTAAATCGTTCAAGGGACCGTACATACCTCTGACGGTGCATCGTGTACAAGGCAACCCCAATCGTGTCGAACATAAGAAGAAAAGAAGAACACAATAAAAAACCCTCCCACCCTCTGACTAGCATTACCCACCCTACTTAAAAAGTACACCCATTCCGGTTACAATGCCCAAACGCGCACATAATCCACCTGCAGCGACGCTTCGGCGCTTTCGTTCTCCTGCAGCTTCCACGTTGGCAGCCAGTTTGATCGACCCAGCCAAAAGTCACGCAGTGCGGTCGGCGATTGGTTTCCCCACGGTTTGTTACCATTGGCATTAGCTGCCGGTGGTGTATCGGGGAAGAACCCATTCGTACCGCCAACTGCCAGATTCATGATGATGTAAAACTCCTCATCGAACGGTGCCATCTTACTGCCGCTGATCCATGGATTGGCCGCATTCGGATCCCGTGCAGCAAAATTGCCCAGCTCCCAAAAGTTACCATTCACCTGCATCACCTGTTCGTCATCTACCGAGAAGCGCAAAAAATCGGGCGTCCACTCGAGCTGGTAACGGTGGAAGTCCTTGTTAAAGCCCTGCCCGGACGGTGAGTACTTTACGGCGGTCGCCATTTCGTACCCGTTTAGATTCGGATACGGACCATAGTGTAGCGTGGTACCGATGTGCTCCACGCCCAACTGATTACCGCCGACGCTGTAGTCGAGATTGCCCCGGCTTTCCATTAGATCGATCTCACCCGAGGCAGGCCATGTACCGTACTGGTTCAGCTTCGGCATTAGCCAGAGGGCCGGCCACAGCCAGTCACCGGTCGGGAGCTTGGCACGGATTTCCATCTTTCCGTACCGGAAGTTGAATGATTTGACCGTTCGGACGCGGGCACTCTTGATCGGGTTCAGATAGTTCGTTTCAGAACCCTGTCGCTCGCAACCGTAGTTTACCGGATTTGTGCAGCTAAGCGGACGAAGCAAAATGTTACGAAACTGGTAAAGCTGTTGTGCACACCATTACTTACAAATCGTACGGCGTGCCACCGTGGATGTTTAAATTTCCACTCGAGAGAAATCCTTCGCCATTGTCATCCGCTAGCAGCGTGGGACGAATGAAGAAAATGCCATCCTTCACGTAGGAATTGCGTCGACTATTTAGGTAGTACTGGAACTCCCAGTTCTATCGAGACACACATAGAATGGCATCGAGCACCGCGTAAGTGAAGGGTTTAACACACCACCATGCACAACCATGGCATCATACTTACACCACCGCCCGCAAGCGTATGCTCATGTTCCCACTTCTCCAGATCCAATCGATCGAAATTGTCCTCAAAGATCAGATCACCAGGACAGAAGGCACTTCGCTTTACCAATGCACCGCTCGCCGTGGTCACTGACGCACGTTCGCATTCGAGTGGTGCCTCACCATCGGGTACGCTTGGGCGTGCTACATCGTCCGAATCACCTCCGTACGCGTCGATGCAAACGGCAATCAGTGCGGCCGACAGTCCCACTATGATGACCAGCAGCGGTATGGTTCTTCGGTCGAAAAACGCTCTCATCCTCGGTTGGCACGGTTGAGAAAAACTGATCCAAACTTTAAACTGCGATGGCTTCACTACCCACCAGCTACCCACTCACAGACGAATGGAAACGCTCAGCTGGTAAGTGATTCGCATTTATATGTCCCTTGCCATGGGTGGTGGTTATTGAGATAGCATCTTTATCCGATTTCCCCTATGCAGCTGATGATGTCGTACAGCGCACATTCATGCTATCATCGGTGATAATGAAACACGGTATTTAACGAGCAATTCGATTCACAATAAAGCGTATCTTATCGGTAGTCGTGCCGTAAGCGATAAGCGATTCAATACACCTCCTGGAGACGCGTATGAAGACCACCGGGCTGTATGTAACAACTGGTAGTACCGTTTCGGTGTACACTTAATCCGGCTCCTTAGCGTCATCATGCGAACCGGTGCGCATACATTATCTGTCTCATTAGATTACAACGTGCTAATCGTTGTAAGGTTTTCGATGTGTCCCAACAGCAGGCAGTGACACAGGTGATGATCGATGTATGATGGTGATTGAGTTTAAAGTTACATTTCTTCCCACGATTTTTTGTTTTGTTTTCAAGTGTGCCGAAACAATAAGGTGAAAAGCTTGGGTGCGATTGCGAACCATCGCTATCATCCGCACCGTCAAATAATCGTTTCGCGAACTTACCGTACCGTATTGGTGCGTTGGTGACTATCGCCATCATTGGTCGTGTGTCTTTACGGAGTTAGCATCGGTAAATGTATGTTGTTTAAGGCGATTTTAAGCAATTTAACATCTTCCTAGGCATCTTTATTTCGAAACAAGATTCAAACAATGCATTAACAATACTTTTCAATTAACGGGACTGAGCTGCAGAGATGTTCCCATGTTCAATCATCCGATTTCACCTTGCGCGAACTTCCATTAAGGGCCGATTGGCCACTGGTTTGCTTGCGCTGCCGGTTTTCTGTTTCACTGTCACGGCCTTCGGCTATCCCGGTACCGCCGCCACCGGTTGGACTTCCGGACAGGTCCTGTTTGCTCGATGTGGCCGACTGGCCAGCTGATTCCATGGCCGATTCGAGCGAATTCTGTGCCGATGCTGATGAACTTTTGCGGTGCCGTACCGGTTTCGTGTTACCGTGACACTTGGCTACAAACCGTAGCTCGGCCATCAGTTCCTCACGGAACGGTACCTACGAAACCGCGCGGCAATGCACGACAGAAAATCGAAACGAAATAAACATAGTGTAGTTGATAGGCATAGTAAAGGTGCAAAATAAAGCTTTTCTGACATTATTTCGGTATATCTCACATTCTAAAAATCAAAAAGCTTTCAGAAGTTAGTTTCATAATCCTTGAAACAATTTAATTTACTAGTAAAATTAAACTTAAAATAATTGATGAGCTTGCAAGTAGATGTAAAGCGTGGATAAAGAAGCATATGGAAAGCGTACCAAATGGCTCACGTAGGTTGTAAGGAACCAAACCGTAAATGATTGATGATTATTAACTAGAAGCGATTTTGAGACTCGTGATGAACAGGATGTAGTAGTTACCTTGTGCCGCCTAGCTCGGTGTGCAATGACGAAGAATAGCTCGCAGCAGCCAAACAAGCTGGCAAAGGAGCAACCGACAAAGAGGACGAAAAACACGCCACCGACATTGTCCATGTCAAGCTCCTCGGCACCGTCGTCACTAGTGCTTTGCTGCGGAAAATGGGGTATGAAGGATTGGGAGGGGTACACAACAAACCAGGGGGTATTTCGAGGTTAATTTAGTATAGGAAATGAGTTTCGGAGTAATAGAAGAAGCTGAGAAATTGAGCGTAGTGATCTGTCTCCTCGATAGCGTGAGTCGACCAGATCACCAGATACGGGTTCAGCGATATTGGAGGTGTTTGTAGGGAAATTACAATCCAGCAGAATTCAGGGATTGACCTGAGAAAGTCCTAAAATTGGCTTCGATTTCGGTGAAAAATTGGGTTTATTTGGGTGGCATTCCTTACAGAGATAATTGTTTGTTCCAGCCAAACCAGCCAAGAAGGAATGTTAAAGGTTGTACTATTGCTACTACTAATTCTACTACTACCATTGCATCTACTCCTAAAGCGTATAATACTGCTTGCATTATTGTAATTAATACAGTGGCATAATGGAAGTCGTTCCTGTTGCACCAACGGGGAGGCAGACGGTACAATCAAGTGATCAATAAAGTGCCAGGGAGATAAGGGTAACGTGAAACAGATTGCACGGAGCACGGAATACGCAAGGTTGTTCGAGCTGTTGAGAAAGCCGACAATTATTTGGAAACAAAAAGAAGGGGAAAAAACCCGAATTCCCAGCGACTTTGGGATTGGGATCACACGACCCAGACCCACCTTCAGCTCGCGAGTACGCCGGTGAACGTCACAGAGCATCTCACAGAAGCTGACAAACAGTGCCGCGACACAGCCGACGATCAACAGCACAAAAACACCACCAACGTTTGCCAGCTCGAGTGCAAGCGCACCACCCTCCTCCATTGTATTCTAAGGCAGGACACGAGCATACCAATAAGATTCAGTGTGACAACGATTAAAGATATTCGGATACGAGCTTCCCAATATCCAACACGTTCCAATATCTGCTTGCTAACAGAGAAAGAACAAGAGAGAATGAGGGTAGAATAGATAGCACCACTTACCGAACAGGCACCACCACCACGCTTTTCCTTCCACCATTTGCGCTTCAGTGAGGTCAGGACGCCCTGTTCCTGGAGCCGCAGTACCGCTTCACTCAGTGCACTACGGTACGGTGAGTTCTTGCGCATTGCTATCCCATAGCCTTTATCGTCGAGCAGTCCACCGATCTGCGTCACGTCACACTCGCGCTCCACGATGTACTCGATGGAGGTGGACTCCATCAGGAAAGCATAGTTCTCCGTCTTGACTCGTTGCAAACCCTCCGGATTGGACGAGGTAAGCAGATCCTGGTTGGCCATCATGTACTGGTACATCTTTGCATATGTGCCATACTCGGCATCCTTGAAGAAGCTGATCGTGCTACCATCACGCTTGGCACCGTACTTCACGGTACCGCCGGCCGCTGCCAGATCCTCCGCATTATTGATCGGAGAGACAACCTGCTCAACGGTCAGGAAAGCGGCCAGATTGGCGGTATACGACGAAACCATAATCAGCGTGAAGAACCACCAAATGGAGGCAACGGCTCGTGTAGCAGGAGCTCTACAAGAAATGGGAAGCTGGTTTTAACTAGTGGACTTATTGTTTACCCATCGCACCACATACTTCGGAGCAATCTCAGAACCCTGCTGCAACAGTGCACCGATCGTGAACCACATCGAGTTGCTGAAACTGAACTGATTCTCCAGTTCTTCCGGTTCTTCGATACACGGGTACGGATTGTCCCATTCCTTGGGCGAGATGCGTCCGAGGACGAACAGAGACACGGATACCATCATGTAGGCACCGCCCAGGTACAGCCACACCTGTTTCGAGAACGGTGACATGAAGGAAAACAAGGACGGTGGTTCTTTGGTCGGCTTGCGGAACAGAATCGAGATGCCAAGGTTCATGAAGGGCATGGTGAAGTCGACCGCACTCTCCCGATCGGATGTGATCGTAAGGTCGGTAATGGCAAGATCAGCTCGCTGCAAAAGAAGAAACCGACCGTTAATCGTTGTATGTCGTTGTCGATATGATGGAGTGCTTTTACCCATTCGAGCAGTTCCAGCACCATTCCATTCCACTTCTTGGTGTCGCGATTGAGCGAACCGTACACACCATCCTCCTGCAGTATGAAGGTGTAGTTAAACCCAAGCATAAGCGAAAGCTCGTGAATGAGATCGATGCCGAAGCCCTCGAAGCGCTCATTGCCGGTGAGTTTGATAGGCGAATCCTTGAGCATGCCGTACGGTGGTGACTGTAAATATAACGCTCCTTAAAGCACAATGATCCTCTCCTTGCGCACAATGCAAACTTACTATGGCCGTCAGTACGAGAAAGGTACGGTTCTGTAGTGTTCCGTCGTCAAGCGCATGCAATGTTTGTTCTTTCTTGCGCGTGAAGTTCAGCCCTTCGGTGGAGTTCCACACTCCAACCTTCTCCAGACCAGCCGGTCCGAGCTCAATAATGTCCAGCAGAAAGTCAGACCTATGACCCTGATGGTCAAACTTGATGCTCCGCGTTAGACCATGAATGGTGGAGCTCTTCATGTAGTTGATGACGCTGTACCCATTATTCCACGTCGTCGGATCATCACACTTTAGCGAGATGGGCTCGAGAAGACGCGGTGGTTCACTGCCAATCAGGTGCTTTAGCGCTTCGGCAAACAACAGCACCGCATCGTACATGAGCGCAGTCTCTACGCGCATTTTTGCCGGGTTTAGCCCATCGTGCAGTTCGAGCGTTTTGGCGATCTGCGACGCATTCAGAAACTCAGCCACCTGCTTGATCTTGTCCTCCTCGGGATCGATCAAACGAACGCCCGTGATGTTTGTACCACTGTACTGGTACGGCTCAAGATCGATCGTATGAAGATCGAGCGAAGTGATGATGATCTGATGGTGATCGGTCAGCAAACCTACCTGCTGGGCCTGCTTTAGCACCTCGGGCATGGAATCGATCGAGCACGCCAGAATGATGCGCTTGTCGTCCGATAGCTTGACGCGTCGCAACACCGCACGATAGTTACCGTTCAGGCGCAGATCTAGCTGCCGTACTGTTACCGTGTATCCTTTGGGATCGTACATTTTCAACAGATCGGCAATACCCGGTAACCACGGTGCGGATTCGTACAGAATGGTGAAGTCTTTCCACTCGAACGCCACGATCAGATCGAGAAATACACGGCTCATTATGTGAGGATGGGGATGGAGGTTGAGCGTTGGGAGTTTGGTGTATGCGTCCCAACGGGTCTCGATGTGGGGCATCTCCTTCTCATCGCATACACTCTGGACGTGTAGTGCCGATTTGGGTGAGGACGGTCCAAAAATCCCTGCCATTCCCGTCTGAAAGGAAATGTACATAGGAAGCATGAGTGACAATACTTGTAGGTGGTGAGATTTACTCTAGAATTTAAATTGAGATCTCTAAACACCGTAGTTGAAAACGGCAAATTGTACGAACTTAACTAAGCATAATAGGATTTCCAATTAAATTAACCTTAAAGTCATAATCGATCGCAAGAAGAAGTTGAAAACTGCCCAAAAACCATTAAATCAAACACTATACCTCACATTAAGCTCTCAAGGGGTTTCAAGTTTTATTACTATGAATGATGTGCGAATTACACGTGTATTTCGATTGAAGCTAAATTTATTTGACTGTCTTAGCCAAAACACAACAAACATTGCCCCTCGATCATTGGCGTCGATCATTGTTTACGTTACACGAGTTCCCATTTATACACTCCATCAAATGGTTTACATTCGATTGCCTTGGATCATCAAAAAGATGATCATTCACCGATCACTTCGCTATTGATTAACTATCGGCGCTACCACTGTAAACAAATGATCAATGTTTGGATGTTTGAATCAATTCGCTTACCTTCAGCAGACGGCACAGCTTTTTGGACACATCGAACTGATCGCCGTACTTAACCTGAACGGCTTGTGCCTCCAGCTGGTAGTTGGAGTACGATAGCTTCTCATTGTTGACCGCTTCTACGGCATACTGAAAGGCGAGCTCAGCATCTTCCGTCGCGCCATCAAACAGGCCTCCTGAATAAATGATGTTCGATGTTATTAGGACAGGTTGGGGAAGATCTTTTAATGAATAGGATTTTTATATTGCTAAACCTATCTCTTTTTGCTGTTTTGAATTCTTCTTCAATTTAATTATATTCTCTTCTTTCTCTAAATTTCACACTTTTTCATTCCGGCACTCAACGATGTATGAACGAACGATGTCTGACCGATCGGTGCCAAGCGTCGTTGCATGATATTTCACCTATTTTTGGGTGGAATGTAGGTCGGTACGCGTTTTGCGACTCTTGCGTCTTGCGTTAGAAAAATGAATGAAGCAACGATCATATTTTATTGCCAGCACTCTACCACTGCTAATGCGCTAGAAGAGATGCGTACCACTATTACTTCTATAATTATTAAAGAACTATAAGTTACTGCTCGAACATACCGATCTTAATGTGCTCCACTGTTTCATCGAGATCACCATTGTACGATTCAGCTGGGACGGAAAGTAACAGGAAAAACCCCAACAGACCAAACACACGAGAAGAAAACATGGGCAGCATAGTTTTGCCAACAAGATGCACTGATCACTAGCACTCAGGCTCACTAGATTGAATGAAGATCATGTATATTTATTTGCTCTCTTTCATGCGCAACGAAATTCTCAGGCTAATCTAATGATATTTTCGATCACAATTTCGTTTTCCACGCGACAACTCGTTGCTTGATTATGTAACACCGTTTGGGGAAACCGTTGAGACGTTCACTGCACTGGATTGTACACATTTGTTGGTGATATTTTTTCATAAAATTATTTTTTTCGTTTCACTTCCTAGTACAAGGATATCGTGTGATCGACTTAACAAAAACCATCACTATCCGTAGCAGATCTGCTCGTAACCTTATCGATGTAGCTATTTCACGAATAAATTCTCACATTATTTCATTATTTGCACTGGAAAATGAACGCCCAACGCGTGTCACAGCTGGAAAGCAACTCAGAGTTCGTTCATGATCCAAGAACTTTTCCGAAGATGAAGTAGAATTAATCTGCACCTGTTGTACTCGCTGGTGTCACCACGCGTTATACCGAGCGATCGCTACGTCTGAATCGAATAACGACATGCGTTCGTATATGAAGTGAGCATTGGTTGCACTAAGAACCACACACGATACGCCATTCAGCACCATGGGCGTAGCTGATGTGTGTTATTTTTAAGAAACATTATTGTATTTATAATGTACTAATGCTATGATGGTTTACGAATGTTTATCTATTTATTTGCCGTTTTGTTTTTACTTATAATTAATTAGTTTTTTTTTTAGCTAATAATTTCATACACGTGCTTTGTCAAACATTTCACCCACCGTGGGGGGATTAGTATACGTTCCACTAGTGTTTCACGCACACAAAACATCACCCTAAGCAGAGCGCGCTTTACAGACCCGGCTGTTTGTATTTTGATCATGTTTTATTTTCATCATTTTCTTCGTTTCCCAACGGCACTCACACACATATATGTTCTGATGAGTGATATATTTTTAACACAACACGCGTTTTTTTTTTCTTTTCTATTCCCGATTGAGGAGCAAGCAGTTCATTCCACTTGCCGGTTATTTAAGGTGAAGGCAAGCATCGTTTGGGTGGTTTGGTTGAAGATACAGGGTCACCAAGCGCACATGTTTGGATGGTCTGGTGTTGGATAATTCATGTTCATACCTAGCTGCAGAATATCAACAAATATAGCACATTCAATGATTAGAAATGGGTTGAGGGATTGAGATTACGACTCTACGGTATGGAGTAGCTCGGTGACTCAGGAGATTCGGACCGTTCTCCCGTACGTAGAGCTGACTATCTAGGACTAGGAAACTCAAAACGCGGAAGTAAGAGAAATGGCAGACCATGTCCTCTTGAAATTGGAGACCCGTAGAAAACGAAGATTATCGCTACGAACGATGCATTTACTTCATGTTTATAATGAGTTATTGACAAAGCTGTTAAATATCGTTATCATTGCCTTACTAGTTGATAGATTTATTTTAAAAGAGTCGTACCCAGTGGGC
>KI423537.1:0-15744 GCA_000473375.1 Anopheles culicifacies | reverse complement strand
ATTTTAGTGCTGCTTCCCTACATCCTGTACGCTCCCAGTACGTCTGGTTTCATAAATTATGCATGCACGCAGTGTTTAAGTGCCCAAGAACACATTGCACGGTCTAGATATTCACCCATGAGTGAATTGTCTCTAGCTGGGAGAAGATGGAGTGAAACATTTCGATTTAGAAATTCCTTCCGAATATCTGAAGGTACTCCAACCAAGGTACTGTTTGTTTTTTTCGTTTCCAATTTTTAAAAGCCCACTGCCGAGCTCTATTTCCCTGGAGGCTGTCATGGAGATGGTTACGATAAGTTATACGTACGTAAATGTAATTTTTATTTTTATTGCTGTCATATTTTCATTTCCTAGGCCCACCATCTCCTTCGCATCCGGGATCCGGGGCAAGGTGATCACTTATGGACGGATAATATATATTCCCTGTCGACGCCGTTGAGGAGGCAACACAACAACAAGGCGCAAATGGTTAACATCTCACTACGAACTCATCTCATGTCTTCATCTAGCTTGCAGCCTATGCACCTGGGAGCGAAAAAACACTTACGCGCGTGGAAGCTCGCGATGGAAGTAAAAGATAAAAAAGAAAACAGACAGGACTTCGTCACTCAAAGGTGGTCAGGAAGTGGTCGTTTTTTTGTTGTGCCCTTCTCATAGGTCCTAATCCTATGCTCACCTGGAACGGATGGACGGCAAACTTTCTTCACACTGGTGGAAGCATTAGACATATTTTACTGACAGGTGAATGGGCATCGTCAAAACATTTGGAATATTGGAGCTCTCGCAACCTCCGATAATGGGTTAGAGGGCGAGGTCTTCAGCTCCGAACGATGGATGTCTTCATACATGATTACGATCAGCTCGATCGTAAGAAGGATCATAAAAAAAAGACATTAAGCATGTGTGTCTTTGCATAATTGATTCATAAACGGTGAAATGTACAACGTCACTATCGTACCACTCGTCTTCCAGGCCAGGCTGCATGAAGCGTAATGAATATGCAGTTATTCGAGGGTTAGGAGTTGACAGTGGAATTGACGGGAATTGATTAATGGAGTCATAAAAGTTGCCATAATTTTATGACCTTATTCGCACAACGAAGTCGTTCAATGTTGGGGGCAAAAAAACAGGCGTACATCCCCAATCGATTCCAAGTCACCCAACTCTGAAGCTCAGTAACTTCTTCCGAAATCTTCATCAGAATATTTATTCTCTCCAAAGCGATCGTGTTGGGAAATAGATTAACACCTCTTAATGATCGTTTACGAAAATTGGGAAGTGTCGAGAAGATCCGAATCAAAACACAAACAAGAGCAGCACCCAACAAGGGGAACAGAACGAAACCTGGCTCAGAAATCAGTTTCGAGCTCGAACCGAAATGCCCGGTTTTAAAAGTCTACCGCTTAACAACACATCTTTCATGCCTTTATGCCTTTATGCTGCCTTTTAAGCTGGACCTGGCTGCTCGCCTTTGTTTGGTGCGGGTGCGAGAAAGTCCAAGGCTGTCCTTCCGCACCCTTCTGATGCCTTTTATTCACCTGACGACATTCCCCGGGAATCCCCGGGAATGGTGGGAATGAAATGTAAACAGAACGTCAAAAAATTTATAGTTATCATGCATTTTATTAACAAGCCTTAAATTTATGATACTGTTTAGTTTACTTCCTTTTCTTCCCCTTCAAAACCCAACGCGTCCACCACCGGCGATATTCATTCATGCTCGTGCGTGTAAGGCCCCCGCGGGGGGAACTCAAACAAAAACAAACATCTCGCGTCGCGTTAAGCATCCCGGGCAGCGGAAAGTGTGGACATTCCACAAGCGCTTACCACGGTGCGGCACACGGGAAGTTCCGAGCCTTTATGCCGTGGCATCACGTTCGAACAATCGCGGTTCGAATCGGTCCGTTCCACCCTGCTGCGTTATGTTCTGTATCATGGCTGCGCGTTTCTTTCTACTCGCGCTAACCTTCCTTTTGGGGTGCTGTCCGCGCGCGCACGCTCACAGTTCCAATGTTGTTGCGCGTTAAGCTATGGAAAACCCCCGAAGTAGTTCCATTCAAGCGATATCAGAACAGAAAAGGGGTAAGCTAAGATGAAAGAAGTAAAAAAAACTGTATCTCGTCCGAAAACGGCTCGTTAGAGGTGAATGGAAGTGGAGCTTAAACAACAATAACGCAGGTTTTGGATGTGTTTTTTCCCCTTTCTTCCTCGGATGCGAGAGAAAAGGAAGGATTTTTCCTCGTTCCTTTTTGTTATGCGTATGTTTCCCATTCACAGCAATGCAGGGTAAGCTTACTGAGCGACGGAGCTGGTTCCGTGCGACATAAATTGATTGGGCATTATTCATAAATTTTTCGTCGAGTGCACCGGCACCGTTGTCGAATATTTCGAGCATACAAGGAATCGGTTGCAAACCACGCACCGGCAGGGTTGGAGCAAGCAAACGCGGAAACAAAATGACACCCGAGCAAAAGGGAAAATTTGAAAGGCATATAAACATAGCATTTGATTAAATTAAGACATTATTTATGCTAATCGATGGTAATTTTTTTTATTGATTCAATCATCATCATCGTCATACCACCCCGCTTGCCGGTGGAGAGATATGATGATGATTTGGAAGCTTCCCGTGTTGTCGGAGATTATGGAGATAAAAAAGCATGAAACGCTGCTGCACGTTTGCCATATTTTAATCTTTGTCTCGCGTTGTCACGCTTGTCGTCTTATCGAGCCGGATCCATATTGGAATGTTATTTTTTGCTCAAACTAGTTTTTTTGTGATAAATATTATCAAAAGAGTTGTAAAATCCGTCCCTCGGATTGTTTTAGTTAACCACCAAACCATCGTACAACACTAGCGCCATATTATGACAACCTCAAACTCACATTATGGTCATGTTCTATGGTGGTTATCTGCGGTGCGTCGGACGGTAGAAAAAAAAGGCACACATACGCAACCTCATACATGGCACAGATGCTTACAAAACGGTGAACAATCATCCACAATAGTCTACGGAAGGTCGGACACTACGCGTTTCGCGATAGTGTCGAGCCCATGTATAGTCGAACCGGGGGTGGAAGGTGTTCGACATCCGTACGAACATTTTAGCTGCCCATCGTACCGTTCACGATCTAGCGATGTGTGGAATGGATTTTTTACTCTCTCTCTCTCTCTCTCTCTCTCTCTCTCTCTCTCTTTCGCTTATTTCATTTTTGTTACCGAAAAACCTAGGTTTTATAACTTGTCTTCATCACCTTCACAACCAACGGGTGTGACTGGGTGTGGAACAAAAAGCAACAAAGTTATGTTACTTTTTTCCGCTTTTCGAAACAGAGTGATAATGTTTTTTCCCCGTTCTTTTTTTTTTTTACCGGAGTACAACAAAGAAAAACTAGTGGTCGTTTGCAAATCGAAAAAAAAACGGTAGTTGGAAGCGATGGAGGATTAAAATCATAAAACCACCCGCGTAGAGTCACAGATTGTACATTATGTTCCGTTGTATGGATGGTTTTGGTTTTTTCGGTGGATCTCGTATCTCTGGAGCAAGTGTATCGTATGCCTGGGTGCGATATTTGGTTTGTAGAAAAACTTTACAAAAAGGGGGTAAAACAGTATTCCTGATTGCCGGAGATTGCGAAACAATATGACGGAGTGTTTGGTAGACGAGTTTTTGTTTGATCGAATTTTGTGCTTGTTTGTTTTGTTTGCTGTGGTGTACTGACAACAAACAGCGATCAGAAGCGTTGTATTGTTTTGTGCTTTATAAAGCCATTCTAAAATATTAACGGTACGCGATTTGGATAAAGAACAGTTAACTTCTTACCAACTCTACTTTCAAGGTTAAGCTTGTCAGTACATGGTGGAGTTACGCTAGAACCTGAAGTGAGCTAGAAGTTAGGGTAATACATTAATAGAAGTAACTAGTGTTAATAATTCTCCAGAGAATTGGGATCATAAACACCTTTGAGCTTTAGATATTCGTGATTCGTCCAACATTTAGGAACCTTGAAAGATTTCTTGAGTATCATGAGCTCTACAAGAAATATCTCTCAAAGAATTCCAAAAGAGTTTTGAAATCTCAAGGATTTCTGAGTTCCTACAGAAGCTTGAATCTTCTGTAAATCTGGAGTTCCCAAAAATTTGAGATAGAGAACTTCAAAAACGAGATTTAGAATCATTCTTTAGCCCAACGCTAGTAGTTATCTAAATACTATGACATTCAAATGATGGAACTTACCGCTGGATTTGCATAGAACGGAGCCTGATCGGCACCGATAGCCGGGAAGTAGGCAGCCATCGTTTCCGGCGAGTACGGTGCACTGTACATCGAGAGCGGCACACCACCGGGACCGGCAATGCCGGCGCTCGCTAACCGCTGGTAGCTGATGAGATCATACTGACACGAGCACACCGTCTGGCCGGAGATCGGATCGGTAAAGATGGGTCGCCCCGTATCGCAACAGCGGCCACCGGAACTGCCACCACTGCCCGCTGCACCGCCCGGCCCGGACGTCGGTGGTCCGGAGGTGGCCGAACAGGGTGACGCACTCCGGGCACTGGGAGGAACTGTGGTGACGGCCATCGCAACCGGCGCTGTCGGTGGTGATGATGGCGCAGACGGTACTGTCGGTGTAGTGCTCTGGAAGGAAAGTAAAAAAAAAGCCGAGTTAAGTGAGATTGGACCACATAACTAGCCGTACAATTTTAACTGCCTCATCAGCGAGGCGAGAACTTCGGAACAAATTATTGCACGCTTGAAATTGCTCTGCATCTTCCTTTTAAGGTGGGAGCAAGCAGACCTGAGGGAAAGACAACTACCTGGGAGTTGTAGTACGTGACGATTGCAAGTGAGTCACCGCTTTTTTTTTCGCGCGTGAGTGTGTATGTCTTGTAACAATCTATCGACGCTCAGAGAGATAGTGCGTGATGAGCGAACAAAAGGAGCGGAAAAAAACGGTCGATCAGAGAGCTTGAAGCTTGCCACACCGAAAGCCACTTACATGCAAGCCGGACAAGAACACGCACCTGAAGGAACGCAATAATAACATGATTAAGCCGCAAGCAATCGACGCACGGATGGGCTGATGATATTGGCAACTGTCAACCGCATGTCAAATGTCAAAATCAATCGTGACGGACATAATCACTCTTGATGGAGCAGTAATAAACGGGGGATGGGATGGGGGAGAACGGGTACATATTATCAGTACACCCTAATGGGACAGCAGAATGGGGAAGGGATCGTGTAGAAGGATAAAAAGAAAACTACCGGTTCACTGCAAGTAGCCCGTCGGAGTGTGCACTCTTAGCAACCGCATCTAACGCCCGATAGTTGTCACAAGGCGCGAGACGGAGGAAGGAACACTCGGCAAATATGCCAACTCCATAAAGCTCCCCTATCAATATTGACTCTATAAATCACGTACGCATATAAAGTGAACCAATTTAATGTAATTACAAATACCGCGTCCTCACGATCGATAACCAGGTCCGCTCGGGTACATATGATTGTGTCTACGGGTGTGTGTGTCCATGATTGGTTTGAGTATGTGCAAACACAGGCTAAATAGCTTGTGCGACGTCGAACAACAGCGGGCTGCTGCTGCTGCAAGCGACCCGGACTTCTTATCAGGAGACTTCAATACCGGAACGTAGCGAGCAATGGTCCGTGTTGCTGCAAAGGGCAGAAGAGAACCCAACAACGCTGGTTAACTTGAACAACGTTCTGCCCTGTTGCGCAGTCATTGATAACAGGCACTCCTCCTCCTCCTGCGATGGGGCCATGACAAAAACCTGCCCAACGGTGCAGTGATGATGTTCGACAACATGCGACGGTCACGAGAAATTCAACCGTTGTAATATGTGCATTGTTTGTTTAACACCAAACCGTCTCTCTGCCCCTTCGGCACCAGAGGGAGTAGTATACGGAGAGGTGGTCTCGAGCACTGCAGCCGTGTGGAGGGCTTTTTTGCGACAGTATGTCTCTGTGGAATGCCAGTAGTTTTTTTAGGTTTGACTTGATTGTTTCGGTAAATTTCATGAAGTTGGAATAATTTTGTAATAAAAATCAGATTAGTAAAATCGAGATCTTCAGGATTCTTCTAGATCTTGCTGGATGATATGTTCTTACAATGTGTAAAAGAGATATAAGATATATCGAATTTCAGGAACAGTTGGGACTTGAACCCATCCTCTGCGCTGTAAAGACCAACACTTCAGCCACTTTTACCACCAAAGACCTCGTCATTTGCCTTGTCTATTAGACAACAATATAAGCGTGACACCATCCAGCTTATTCTAGTACCAAGCGACCACGGCTGTTTTGATTGTTTGGCCATTAAATTGGCTTCCACCTGGATCCTATATGCATACCATAATTCCAATAACACGATACACGGTGGTATTCATTTAAAACATAATTAAAATAGTGCTCCCATCTCCATCATCCACCCCATCTCCACACAATAATGGGTCGGCTGTGTGGTTAAATGTTTTGTAGACGCACCGTGTGTGTGTGTCACCCGTCCCAGGCGGGTTGTTCGCTCTGTTGATTATGTTGTGTGGTGATGTTTTCCTCTAAAGCAAAACAGAAAAACAGCAAACACACACACATCGAAGCATGTAATAATGCTGCACGCTCGCGCAACAGTTTCGCAACCTGGTGAAAACCAGGGCCCATGATGTCCTCAAATTAGGCTTGCTTGGATTGTTGAAGCTCCAATACAGGCTGAAGCATAACTGTCGATGTGGTGCAGTTTTGTTGCAGCACAAGGTAAAAGCACTTACAAAAATCTGATATGCGTTCGCAGGTACGCGTGCAAATCGGTTGAGGACGAACATGCTTCGAGCGCTTATTTACACATTTGTTCGAAAAGGGGGTCTGTGCGTGTGTTCAGAATCGGCCGCTTTCCGGCATGGAGCAGAAATAATAAATATTTGCCAAACCATCATGCATCGGAACGTTGCAACCCGAACGTGCCCATTTGGATGCACATTGTGGTTTAAAATATAAACTTTTTTGACTTTATTTTTATATAAATGTATTTCTTAATAGAGCGATAACCGTTATGGCTTTTGTTCTATATGATCAGCGTTTGAGTCTCACAAAAGAGGAGCTAGTCGTGTGTTTGCTCACATCTTACATCTATTTGTTCTCGGCAACACTCGGCACAGGAAAGTTGTGAAGTGTTGCAAAGCATGCGGTTAAACCCAAAGTTGACAAAGCCTTGAGAAAAATGAATTGACATCAGACGGACCTACGCTTACGCTGTGTCCTCATGCAGCTCATTGTCCAGCCAATTTCAAACCCATCCCATTCCGGAAGCTCTTCAAGTGTACAAGCGCTCTAACATCAAAAACTAAACTACCGCAATGGGCGATGTTCGAGTCCGACCTGACATCCACACTCCGTACGTACTCCGTCCCACCTCAGGAATCGTTATCGAGCCCGTTGGTGACCGATCTATCATTCGGGGGACCTTTTCCAGCGAACAAGCTCGTTTTCACCTATTTGACACTTATCTAGCACCTTCAAGAAAGCCTGCTAACCGTTCGCTAGAGCACGGTACTCGCAATCAAATGTTACACCTGCATGGGAAGGGAAGGAAGGGACGGGGAGAGAGACTCACCCAAAAGGAAGTAGCTTGTTCGGTCGTGTACGGTACGGAGAGAGCGTGTGCGACCTGTGTTTCGGACAAAGTACGCCGTGTTTTGTCGTGTCGTTGTCCGTTGTCAACCTTGTCCGGGCAATGAGTTGACTGATTGATAAGCAGAAAATTGATTGAATTTCCCTTCGGCGTGTTCGAGCAATTGTCGTGTTGAGAGGGGAGGAGTGTGGAGAGTACGAGTGGTTTGGTTATAAGGACACTGATCAAACATGGTGTCTTCATCGACGAGTGTTTGATAAAAAATAATATCTACTCAAGATACGCAATCGGTTCGGACGGTTGGAGTTGCTGTGTGCTTGTATGGAGTGACTCGATATATCTTCCAAATTTAAAGCAACCCCAAAACGAACCAAAACTAGCTTTAATTGAAATTAACAGCACCCGCATCGGCTTCGCTGGGGGAAAATAAAAGTAGAGCAGAGCGGAGCAATAAATTGAACATAAAATCCAATTACAAAACGAGCGTTCGAAATTAATCCAATTCGAGACCTCTCCAAATGATGTCCATCGATCAGTGGCACTCCAGACTCCGCCATCGCACCGAAAGCTTGATCATTCCTGCCTCAGACACCTCTCTCGCGTTGTCGGGGTTCGTTGGACACGATGACAGCCCTGAAAGCCCGGGAATTTGTACGAACATCATGACAAGAAGGAATCCAACATTCATACCCGGAGCTTACAGGAGATGTCAAGGCGGAACCGTTGGCGTCTAGTGTTTCACAAAAAGAAAACACCGCGCCGACCGTGTTTGGAAACTTTTCCCGTCGTTTTCGGGGCGGGAAAATAGACGTGCACGTAAGGATCGTGCGGACGGGGTAGGCTCGCGTAGAGGACAACCATGGAAGCTTCCACCGAAACCATTCGTTGCGGCCTACACAGCTTGTGTTTTATTAATATTTTACGTTTGTCATTTGTCCAAGAGCTCTTTCGCGCCGTCAGTAACACCCGATTGTTCCAAGAGGTTCGGGTTTCGGTTACTTAGCGCTGAGGTCAAATGGAAGGCAAGGACGCGAAACGGAACGGAATCGACAAATGGCCATTTTCAATAAAATTCTTGTTTCCCAGCGGTTATTTATTCAAAAAAAAGGCACCAAGCAGGGTGACGGCATGGACAAGTGATCGGTAACATCGTGCCTTGGCAGCGGGGCAGCCCAGCGAGGAGTGAAGGGAAGCGACAACCGGGACAACAACCGCCGATCGTTCCGAGGGAGATCAAAAACCTTTTCGCCGGCGCTCAGCACACTCGGTGGCGGGTGGAGCTGTTGGGATGAAAATTGACACTAAAATAACGACAACGATGACGACAGGCCTGCGACATTGGGCAGGAGGACGAGAATGGATGGTGCTGACCGGGAACAGCATCCTAAGCAATCTTGAAATCTTGATACGTTGCGATGGGGATGGAATGGGTAAATAAGAAAGGCGATCAACGACGGCAGGTAAAACACGGGACAGAAATCTGACGATCGTGTGTGTGTGTAGAACGTATCAAAACGATCCCAGCGCGTCGGCGAACGGGTTTAAGCGAAGTTGTGGACGACATGTTGAAAGTGTCCACAAGAAACCCGGGGAAGATCAAGTAAGGAAGTCCAGAAGAAAAATCTTTGGAAGTGAAAATGAAGCAGTAATCAAGAAAGTCAAATATAATGCTGTTTTTATTGGAGATTGATTCTACAAAAGTTTCTATAGAAAACTCCTCATCAAAGGGATATTAAGGAGATCTTGAGAGATGAGCTTTGAGAGATTATGAAATATTGAAGTTTTTAGTACAATTCTAGACCAGTTTTTAGAACAAAATAGATTCGTCGCTTAAACGCTACATTGTTGCAGAGATTCTATTATTCTGTGGCATAAAATTGGTCTCCTTCCAGCTCTGCTGCTACACCTCACTGCACGTGAGAACACACTGGAGTGCTTTTAAATAGTGCTATTGATTAAACAAGCGGCCACCCCGCCAAAAGTCAACCGAACGTGATCCTAGGATCGCTCCATCTCCCGCACAGCCATTCGCCAGATGGCGCCACTTATTTCCATTTTACGGCCATCCCATTCGGTGCAGACATTATTCACGGTCTGAGCGGGAAAAGGGAGGAGGCAAGTGTGAGGCAAGCCACAAGAAGAATCAAACACTCATGTCGTCAGCGTAAGTTTTCGAGGACCGTTCGGTACGGTGCGCACCATTCCATTCCATAATCGAATATGTGTGATTTTTACGACCCATTCCGAATGCGAGAAACGCGTTCGCTGTCGCTGTGCGTCGATCCGTCATGAGCGTCACGGTATGGCAAATGATGAACCTGGTAAATACGATGGACCTACCATCTGGGTAAATATTTTTATTTGCACAACATTTTCAGCCAGATTTTCTTTTTTTTACAGAAACCGTATCGCCTTTCGTGTTCTGACGGAACTGTTCTGTCTCACTTTTACTTGTTTGTCGATGTAGCGATGTCGAGGGTTTTATAGAATTGAAACGCCATAAAGTGGGTGTGTGTGTGTTTTGTGGTTGTCCCGTAAACCTTGGAGGGCTGGAGTACATATTCTGGAGCACGAGCAAAGCGCCAAACGATGTGCTCGTAAAAGGACAAGGTGATACGATGTAACGACGTTTCGCCGTCGGTGGGTGGGTCGGTCGTCCGTACAGTTTTAGGAGAGCCATTTTCACGCCTCAGCCTAATGCCACCGTTGCACGACAGCAGCGTGCCACCGTGTGTACTACACGAAATGTTGCGTATCGACGCAACGCAGCAACATTTTATGATGTCAACCCTCAAGCGAAGACACCCGCGAATATAGTTTTATTTGTTTTGTCGCTTATTATTGGATAGTAAGTTTGGGGAAGGAAGTTGTTTGTGCCGCTCAATAGTGGCACATAAATCATGCACTGACTCACGCCTGATAATCAATCGAATAAAATCAATAAATAATTAGAATAAAAAGGGAAAAAGACACAAGCAAACATGGATGCATTCGTCCATTTGCTGCGGTGCGTCCCTGTGTACGGCGTGTCAGCTTTAATGGCGCTGCCATTTAGGTGGCTTCCTAGTGCAGCCCTTTTGCTACATCGAAGCTTAGAGCCGTAGAATGGGCCTTAAAAAGGCAATCGGCTTTTTAAGCCTTTCCAAAACCGTTGTGCATGGCTTGGGCATGTGTGTTGCGTCTCCGTTTTCATGCCAATGTCACCGACCGAAGGTTTTGTTTGAAAACACCCAACACCTTCCCTTTCGTGTCAGCGAAGGTTTTAATGCTCTCTGTATGTGTTTTTTTTTTCGCATGCGTCCCCACATGATCGGGTGCGCATTTGCTCGTGGCCTGTGTGTATGTTTTGAAAATTTTGTCGGAACCGTGAAATAATATTATAATCGGATTACGCTTTACATTTTATGTTTACTACTAGTTTTTGCTTCCACTGTACGAGGTGGGAAAGCGTGCAGGGAACGGAACGCAGGAGACAGGAAGTAAACAACCAGAGCAACACAAACCAACTTTAAAACCCGTTTCCCGCTGTTGTCCCCGTAGGAGAACACGAGCGACGAACCTTTTGTTCGACCGATTGCCGTTGTCTCAGCGTTGTCTGACTGTGCGACTTTTGGTAATCGCATAGAGCGCATCATCGTTTGGGAGAAGCGATTAAGTTTGTTGGAACGCTTCTTTCCAGAAACACCCCGGGGGGAGAGGTTGAGAATTCGTGCCTAATTGCATATATTTCAGCGCTTAGTTACCTTCGCCACCGGTACTAAAGCAACATAATAATAGTTCGCTAAGCCGTACCGAGGGGGAAACAACAACAGAAAAAAAGGTGAGAAACAGCACTGCTCGGAGTGTAGACACTGGAACTACAGGCAGTACAACAGTGGAACGTTTTAAGACCACGCCCAGCTTCAACAATTATGCTTGCTCAATGTGCGAGAATGAATGTGTTCATTATAACGCATCGAAACACACAAAAAAAAACAAACAACGAGACCCATAAAGATGGGAGAAGATTGAAAAGACTGTATCTAACCGAACAAGACACCCATTCCGCGAGCGCTAGTGATCTTTCGACCATGATTAAGACCAGACAGAGGGAGCGAAACGGAAACAGATGAGTTTGAGCTACAATTTTTGATACATGTGTAACTACACGAAGTGCTGCACTAGGCCTAGTTCACGGTTCGGTTGTGTTGTACTAAAAAAGAAACGAAAATAAACAGAAGACTTTCAGCAAGCGACGAACCTAACACATGGGGAGGGATCGTAACACACACACATGTGCGAGCGCTGTTGTAGCAAATAATCGGTTTTCCACTAGTTTTATGTATGTATCTCTTTTCTTCCCCTCAATTTGCAACATAATGGTGCGTTCCCGTTTCTTTTGTAGCACGATGGGGTGATTATATGTATGCGTCTGTATGTATAGCCTGCCCACAGATACATTGCCTGTGCGCAGCATCAAGCCACTTGCGATCATTGCCTCGCGCCATATTGAAAAGGGGTCGTTTCGGGGAGGGAAAGAACGAACGAACGAGCGAACAACGTGGCTAAGGAACAACGCTACGAAACCTAGCCCAAAAGGGCAGTCATTAATTGTAATGATCGATTTATTTCCCTCTTTCTCGGTTCGCTGCATCGGTTCGCCTTCGGTTCCGGTGCGGTTGTTGAAAGAAAGGGACACAAAACAGCCACATTTGCGGCCATTTATTAATTTGTCTTGCCGTTCTTTCTAAACCCCCACATCCTGTCCCTTCATCCCCCGCCCCCCTCTCTGTCCACTAAAAGCGAAAAGCTGCCCAGTCATGCATAACTGATGTATGATGTGCGCTGTGCACTGGAGCTGAAGTAATTTGACATCCCCCTCCCTACTCTCTCCCCAGGAGGGCACGGTTGGGAGTTGGCAAACGATGGCAAGATGGCCGATCGAGCAAGTGAAGCGATACAGAGGGTATTAAATATCAGCTCTGCCAATGTGCGGCATTAACCGACAAGCTCAACCGATTAAGTGATCGAGTTTGTTTCGTCGAGATGCTAGCCAGGGTGGCGTTACGCTGGTACGGAGAGCGAGAATGGCCCCAAGGGCTCGTCACATGGTAATGACTCAATTGCATTGCGCGCGGGAATGCAATCAGCCAGCTAATGCGCGTTTGTAAGTGCGCGTTACTTATTGCTTTGTAAATCATTTCATTCGAGCAAATTGTGACCTTGTAGTACAGTTGGCCAGGAATGTCTTTCCCATCTGTCAGAATGGTCAGTGATTTTGTTCTGACCCACTCACCGGAAAAGAAAGCTCTCACTGCCAGCTGGTCAACAAAAGCAAAACAGAAAGAAAAAAGGATCGAACCGTTGAGTGAGGGCAATGAAAACACATCTTCAAACTGTCAAACGCTTCTCAAGCTTCACGATCCCTGTTACACCGTGTTGGCATATGCCGTCGGCAAAAGCTGATCTTCAAACTAATTGAAATGTTTGTTGCTTGCGTGCCATACTCGGTGCCGGGCGAAATTGTCATCCCGTGTCGCTTTTGTGCCAAAATTTTTTGTTTCATTCAGTGAGAGAAAAATCAAATCCAAACGGATTTAGCTAAAGTCGTCCGTTGCCGTTGCTAATCCTCCTGCTGCTGTTGTTGTAGTAGCTGTCGATCCCGAAGTCTTTCCCGGTCACTGCAAGGTGACGGGATGTATTCGACAAAACCCCGAAGGAGAAAGTCAACCTTAAACGTACGAAACAAATTGACCGTAACACCCGGGAACACGTACCTTTCAAGGACCTTGGGTCCGTGGGTTGAGAGTGTTGTTTTTTTCCGAAAATGGATGATCATCTGGTGCCGAACGCTTGTCGAGGTGAGCGAAAGCACACAAGTACGCAGCGAGTTGTGAAATGAACACACCGAAAACCCCGTGGCTCAATTTCAGGCACGCCAAACAAACCAATTATCACACCGAACACGCCTGAACCGACAGCTTATTGAGCGCTAAATTAATTTCTAGATACCTTTCCAAACTTCCAGCACCCCCGAAAGCGGTGTGTTTTTGTCCGGTGTTGTTCCGGCGGACACTGGGCACTGGTACAACGGAAAAACAGCACGCAGCGCACGGCGTTTTGTGTTGCATATGTATCGAATGTGAAAGAAACAAACGAACGAACGAATTCGAAACATGCGGGAAAATGTGGCCAATCGGGTGGCGCGCCCGTGAAAAGTGTATCGACAAACGAAGGGAAACGGCTCAAACGACACGGAAAAGAAAAATTATCAAAAAAACACACACACACCAAACTAACGTGAAAGTGAGAACCGAACAACGATTCGTACAAGATTCGAACAAACAGACGAAACGCGTTGTTCGACAACGTTTGTACGTTTGTTTGGGGTTTTTTGTTTGTTTGTTTGATTGTTCAGCGTTGCTTTCTTTTCGGCGAAATGTGAGCTTTTATCCTGCTTCTTCGTTTTTCATCCTCTCTCTCCCTCTTTCTCTATTTCCTTGTATCACACCCCGGTACGAGTTACCGTTTGGCGTGTTGCGTGCCTGGATCCTTCCTGAGGCGAGCGTGTTTGGGGAATGGCGGTAAAAAATGTGTTTTAAAATGGACACCACTCCCAACGGTGGGTGACTGTACGCGAAGCATAACGACATTGAATTAGGTTAGCGGCCTTAACAAAACAGCCTAGCAAATGAAACATGAATCTATCACGATACCAAGAGTGGTGTCAGATTGGGTTAACACGAGCAATGGAACATCCAGTCATTACGTAACGCAAAATTAGGGAATTTTAGAACTACTCTTCTCTCCTATTGAGACGAAGTGTAGCTCTGGAGGTACTTCCTTCCTTGCCTTGAGTATTTCATGAGTCCAGAAATCCTGAATGACTCTAACTTTAAAGTCTCAATCTGGTGTGGAAAACTTGAATTCCAACCACATTTTTAGCCATATTCAGTTCTAGAATTTTCTTCCATTTCTCCTGATCCTCAATAATTAATACCTCCTGGTCTAGATTTGTGGAATTTGTTGTTTAAAGCTTTTTTTTATTGGAGATAGTTAGAGCACTCCAGAACCTTTGCACGGACTAAATTAGAGGTTAGACGAAAAATCTCAGAATTTGGTTCAGTTATTTTGGTGATCTAGGACATCAGCTTGGTGATCGCCGGAAAGTCCTGAACGTAAGATCATTTCCCAATCGCAGATCTTCAATTGCAGAAAGATCCTGGGAACTTGAAGTTACGGAACAGTTTTCTCAATGATGGAGTTCATCAAGCACCTTGTACCCATGCTTTAAAAATGCTTATCTGGGTAAGATGGGGGGCTGCGCTTGAACTTGATCTTTAATTTCTGCTGCATTTTGCAATCACTTCTGACAAAAAAAGCCTGGAATTAGGTCTCTTTTTAACGAATGTAGGAAGAGTTGAAGTACCTCACAATATGCACGGAACGGTGTGAAGTTGGTATTATAAATATTCGCCTCTGTCTATAAAATTCTGTTCAGGATACAAGTGAACTCCAACAAATGACGATACAAAGATGGATTCCCAAACATTTGTCTTCAAAACATTGAGAAATTTTAGTAAATATATATAATTGAAGTTACTCCCTGATAAAGTTGAAACGATTCTGACAAACAAACTATTCAAACTACAAATGTTGAGCAAAACATTAATAACACAAAGTCCTGTTGGATAGTCGAACCCGATGCTTCCATTAATCGGACGCCAACCGACCGGTGAGTGTATTGGTGTTTCAATGCAGTTCTGATGTTAATGCTGACTGACAGCTTATTAAGGTACGATGCACTCCCGTCGCACTCCCGTCCCGATGTGTCCCGATCGGGGTGAATCAAACAAAATCAGTGCAAACAGAATTCAGTTCGTTTGGTCTGGAGTGCGGGGCTCTATTCGCCACTTTCATGCAAAGTCACGATCGTTTTCTACATGACAGCTGACTGACTGCAACGTTTGCATGCTCGTGGCTGTGTGTGTGTGTGTGTGTGTGTGTGTGTGTGATGAAGGATGCACCGTAGTAAATGGGGCGACAAAAAAAAAGAAGCGAGTTCGTAACCTCATGCTCGTCCTCGCCCGTAGGCTGAAGCCTCGTGTAGCGGAGGAC
>KI423535.1:8756-27755 GCA_000473375.1 Anopheles culicifacies | reverse complement strand
CGATCGTGGTTGGAAGCCTCATACAAAGTCTCAAAATTGTGTCATTTTCTTCCTTCCTGGGGGAAAGACGATTGTTCATCCTTCATTCAACGATCAGCAGCGTCGTCGTGCGCTCGATTTGTTTTAAATCTTCCGACCCGTACAAACCACTACACTGCAATGGTTTGTGTGTCCGTTTGCACCAGCAAACAAAAAAAAACAAGAAACACCGCTTGTGAGAAAAACGGAACAAGGTTAGACGGGAATGTATGTTTAGCTTGGTCGCGCGAGTGACGGAAATAAGCAAGCAGTTGTTTATCGGACCAGTTGCATAATCGGGCCCTACCGGCATTATCCCGTGCTGTTGATCGCTCCCATCAACAACAGACGGAAAGAAACACTGCTACTACGGCCTTACGGTGATCATTTCGTAAACGATCGTCCGCTACCAGGCGCCTCCATCGATTCGTACCGAAGGCGTTGAGAATGTGTTTTTTATTGAAAAAAACACACACACAATCGTTTTATCACCTTTTAATCCTACCCAGCTGCTGATGCAATCGCGACAAACTAATCGGATTACATGCGATCGTAATTTAAAGGATTGTCAAAATACGTTCGCCGTACGGTATGCAGCGGGAGACGGTGCAATGTTTAAGCACTGTGCTATGCTATAAATTCGTTTCCTTCCGTCCACTCGATTCGGTTCGATACGGTGCGTTCTTGTTCCTGCCCCCGTAAAGAATGAACCATAATCGTAAGTTTGCGCCAGACAAATGGCGGCCGAAAGTCTTTCCGTTCGGCGACTTCGTGTGGGAGACACACACAATTCGTAATCCACCAACTTTGGTCGTAAATTATTGTCTCCGCTACTCATCTTCTGTAGAGAAGCACTCGCGACAAGTCACGGCATGCATCACGCCAATTGCATCGAGTGCAGTTGGAGAGATGAGCTGCCAAACTGCACTCTTAAAAATATTTAATGCCAGAAAACATGACACATGTTGTCGGGTAAAAGTTAACTACCGAATTTAAAGAAAGCACTTACACTGTTGGTGCCACTTGTTCTTTCAAAATTGCATCCGGTGGGAAAAACACAAACCCCAAATGCACAGGAAATGGAAACACACCAAAACTCCGCACCAAAAGCCGCCGCAATGGGGACAATTTGGATTGGAAATGTGATCTGGCCAAGGGTCGTAAAGCGCGTCGTTTGCAGAAAAAAAAACCGGCGCGAAACCTTCCCAATTTACCGGCGCAATGATGGGTTTGCAGACGAGGAAAAATGTTTTCATCGCAACGAGACGACGGCGACTTGTTGCCATTCCATGTACGATGGATGATCGTGCGTTGCCGCCTGTGGCCTTCGCTGTGCATCGTTGTTTGTCGGTGCAGTTTAAATCATGCCACGCCATGTGAGCTTTGCGTTGTTTTTTTTTACGATTGTTCTTTGCTGGGATTTAATAGTTCACGGTCTTGCCGTTTTCCTTTTACGATGATTCACATGGCGACGAAGTTGTGTACGTGTGTGGGCAGTGTGTAGATAGCTAATATGGCAAATAATCTTTTCTATGGCGCAAGAGTTGAAGAGTTAAGACAAGAAGTTGGAGATTAAAATATTAAAAAGGAATTTATTTTTAATTTTATTTCACAATGACGGCCAGGCCGGATATTTGAAGTAGAAATTTTAAAATATAATGTAACAAAAGTTTAACAAGAATGTAAAAAAAAATATAAATTACATTTATTAAAACATACTTGTGTTGAAATACACTTAATATTAAAATATAATGTAATAAGAGATGAACAACAATATTAAAACACACAACACAAAGAGAGAATATAAAGAAAGAAATAAACAAAAATCAATAATAATAAACTAAACCCAATGGAAAATAAATAAAGCATATAGTAAAACGGATAAACTAAATAAAAAACACTAAAATAGAATTTTTTAAAAAGAAAATTAAAAAAGATAAACAAAATTTATCTAATTCCAGCTGCATTCTTCAAAAATAGAGAACAAGGTTGCAACACAAACGCAACTGCTAATATACCAAGCAAAACGTACATAAACAATGAAACAAAACACAACAAAACAAACAAACGCCATTACGAAATCCGCACCCATTGGGTTATTTTGGTGTGGCGTTCATATAGAAATGCTCGTACGCTGTTCAATTTTCCAGCCAGCCAGCAGGGGAAAACAGCTCATAAAATTGCGTCCATCACACACAGAGACGTTTAGTGGTCGCGCAAACACACTAATGCGACGGGGGGAGGGGAGCGAAGGTTTGAAATAAAATCCCATCCACAGAGCACAGAGAGAATTACCATAAACAACCAACGTTCCTTACGCCGGCCGATGATGGTTGCAATGCGTGATCATAAAGTATATTTAACCCAAATCGGCGTCACGAAAAGAAGACATTCGCGTCACCGTGTAATTACGCGATGCGATCGGCCGTCAAGCGAAGGAATAAAAACCGAGCGCGCGCGAGGAACTGCACCCATAAACGGAAGCGACACCAGGGAAAACCACCACCAGTGGCAAGATGATTTGTTGGTGCGCGCATCAACAACAACAAAAAACACATGAAAACTAACACGGGAAAGGAAGAAAGCTGCAACCACCGGGTCGTGAAAGTTCCATCCTGTCGTGCGTAAACAATTCGCACATCGCATCGCAAAGTGCAACGTGTGGGTGCCATTCTTTTGTTCGGTGGCGCGGTTTGGTACTTTAATATTCGTAGCGAACACATTCCTGCTGGGGACCACCCTGGAGGACACAAATCTGTGAATTAGATGCCGAGCATCAGGCATCTCATTCTGATCGATCGTTGAAGGATCTCGACCATGTGTGCTAAAACTGTTGCTGGGCGATTAATTCCGATTGTTTGATCGAACCACCCACGATGCTAAACAGGGGAGCTCATGCTCTAATCCTCGGTTATGGTGCGTAGGAGATCAACAGTGTTTTTTGTCTGCAACGGTCTTTTTGTGAGTAAAATAATTTATTTTATAATAAATGACACAAAAATATAAGAATAATTGTAAAGAAAATATAAAAAAAACAAAAATATGTACAGCTTACACATTTTTGTTGCAATTAACTCGGATTTGAGATCAATTTGAACCTTTGAAGTTTAGAAGAAAAAAATCATTAGTCTAATTCTTCTTAAAACTCAAATAAAGTAATATAAGTATGTTCGATCCTTTCAAAACAAGCACTTTTTATTAGTACAAGAAATGTACTAATTTTAGAACAAGCAGTTGTCATTGAAAGGTGCTAAAACACAGTCTCATTTTAAGTGTTTTCTGCTTCTTTTTCTTCTATTTTCTTCTTGTTCATGTGTTTTGTACTAAATCATACATAACATTTAACAAAATTAATATGTTATTGATTATTTAAATATGGGAACCCAGCTCTAGATGCGATTTTCTTCAAGGCCTTTAGTATATTCGCAAACACGAAAGAAAATCTCACCATAACAGAAGCTAATGGCTGCCATTTAAAGGACACAGCTAATTGACCCCATTGCATACGGACAATTAAATATTAAGCTATAAGGTTTCAAGGCTTTTGCTCTTCCGTCTCAAAACCCTCTACCAAAAACAAACCATCCTAAACCGGTGCTGATCGGTAGTAGGAACTTTTTTATTTTTCCCTTCCGAACAGTTTGTAACGCTACATTACGAAAGCAAAGCGTCCCGGTATGTCTTTAATCGTTCTAACCGACACAGAATAACCAAACATGTCGATGTCGTCACGGTGTGTTATGTTTCGATACGGCACCGGAGAGAGTCACACACACCTAAAACAACCCACTCGTAGACATTTGGAGAGTGTGGACAAAAAGAAGACGCGAAACCGAAAATATAAACCCACCTCTCCTCCCCCCCGAAATGTCGGAAGCAATCGTGGGAGCAGCTACCAGGGAGAAGAATAGGCAACCAACATGGCTCTACACATTATCGCCCACGAGGACGGTATCGCAGCCAGGCGTTTGTATGTCAACGGTGGCCACAACATCACGTGCATCATCATCGCAGGGTGCGGGGCAGTTTTCGAACGATTTGTGGTTAATGAGTTCGAACACCAGTGCGGGTTTAGATTCGGGGATTGCCGCATGTTTGTTGCCGCACCCGGTGGGAGGTTCTCTTTTCGGGGTAACCATTTAAACACAACCCACCAATTGTGGGAAGACATTAATCATGGGATGAAAAATGACAACTCACCAAGACCCCTCTGCCTTGGGGGAGGAGGTTGATGAGGGTTATACCTTCGTGTTTTTCTCTCTTGCTCTCCTATTCCACATTAGAAATTATGTTATGTATCGCAGGCCACGGACAGGGTTAATTTGAAACGAAAATAAAATCTATTTTCATTAGTACAAAAACTACCCAACAGGATTAAAGTAAAGATAAAAATCAAACGAGAAGATGGAAATGATTTTTCTTTCCTGCGTTCCTTTTCCACATGACGTCATGGGGTCGTCATAGTCGCAGACGGAAAGCCAGACACTCAATAAACATCCCTTCAAATCTGCAACCGGCCTACGACCGGCACCGGGTGCACGTGTTTTTCAGCACCGCTGGCTGCATTTTGGTTTGATACAGAAATGATAATAAACAATCATTCCACCGCACGGCGTCACACCCGAATGTGCGCCTTTACCTACGCAGGCAAAAAGAATTTCCATCGGATTTTCTCCGCTCGCACCGGTTTGCCGATTTTCCTCCAGATTGCATTCACCGCCTCCCTCCTCCTCAGTGAGGTTATGCTTTATTTTTGTTTCTGCCAGCAGTAAATAAATAATCAACCGGACAAACGGGGAAGGACAACAACAGCAAGAGCAGGGAGTCTCGCTCCCCTTCTCTAATGGGAAAAACCCACGCAACACCCCGGAGCGCCATGAAACATTTGCAAGTATCGCACCGCTGCTGCAGACGGATCGCGCAGATGACAAATAATTAACTCGCACGGTGGAACATTGGGAAAGACCAGACCCCGGCAGCTAATGAAGTGATGCCCTTTCGGAAAGGACCGTATGTGCACCGGCGTCTGTGCATGTGCAGCACAGACAGCACTCCGTCACCTTTTCTGCGAACGCGATGCAGCAATGTAGGCAAGTGTGTGTGTGTGTCCGTTTTAGAGGCTAATGGAATTATAATTCACCCGCACTGGAGCGCATCTTGTCGTTCTTGGGCGGGGGAGAGGGGTAGAAGCAGCCACACCGAACAGGCGTTTCGCGTCAGCGTGGTCGTAAATTTCTGCACACAAACGATCACACGGCCGGTAACACACACACAAATGGAACCGCATGGACAGCTCCCGGCTTCTTGGAGAACTGGACCGACGGTAGGATTTTATGTGTATTATACTTTTTTTGTTCCTTGCTTCCACATCACCTTTTACACGATGAAAATGGTTGCAATTTTTTAGAGCATTTTTCACCCAACGAAGATGACGCATCGGCAAAAGACAACACGCAGTTAGCTAATTTTAACTGCGACCGGGAATGTGGGGCTATCGGGAAGGTTTTGCGTGCGCTATCGGTCTGACAAATGGCTCACACATACGCTTGTACGTGTGTGTGTCCAACCGAATGCTTACATTGTTGTGTTTTCTTAATTATCTTTGTGCTATACCGTATCCTTACAATCGTTGATGATGAGATTTTGTTTTCAAAAACTGTGTAATAAGATGAATAGAGGAAATTAGGGACAAAAAATAAGGAAGAATTATAATTTTATTTACTTAGGATGTTTACTACAGTCCTTAACATAACTATACGAACACCTGTTTTTTTTTTTTGTAATAAAAGAAAAATTAGAAGAAGCTAGCTGTAAATGATGTTCTAGTAAGTTGTAGAGAATAATAAAACGCAGGCTTTTAGAAAGAAATTAAAATTTTACACACACATTAATAATTTTGCTTTGGCATTTGCAAAATTTCTCTTTTTAACATAATTATGCGAACACCTAGATGAACCATTTTTTCTAACGTACATATATTTTTGTATTTACTTTTTTTTTTTTTTATTTTTTTGTATTTTATTTTTTTAATTTTATAAGATACGATTATTTTTTACATTTAAAATTTTAGTATTTTTAATATTGTATGCTTTCGTTTCATTTATTGATGATTAATAGCATTTTCAATAACCTTTCAAAAGAAGTGTTAGTATTGAAGATACAATACCCACAAGTAGTAAAATCGTTCGATCGAAGATGGTAAATATCGGACAGCATCGATACACAAAAAATAAAATCTCATGTAAAAATAAGACGGTCTGCTTTTCAGGAAGCTTAAATGTTAAAGAATGTTGGAAAAATAAAACAAAATTAATTCCATATGGGTATGTTGGCCAAGCACCCCCCCCCCCCCCCCCCTTTAAAAGTTGTGTTTTATTATCCACAATAACTTACTTACACGTCATTTTTAGCTAGCTCTTCTAGTTTTCTTTTATTCTCTCAATCAGGTGTTCGTATAGTTATGTTAAGGACTGTAAGAAGATTGCTTCGTTTTTTTCTCAACACTGAGCCTAGATCATCGATCACTTACGCAAAAAACAAATATTTTAAAGTATGTTTTGATTGGTCTATTAAACTAATCTCGTGGTCTATTACTGCTTATGAGAAAGAATCGAGTGGTGAATTGGAACCAGGATTTGTTCGTTAAAGATAAAGAAGATATTGGAAATAAGAAAGAGCAGCATTAAAACTCTTGCAAATGGGGTCTATGATACTGCAAGCTAGAAAGCTTAAATCTGAAGACGCCATCCGTCAAACAATCGAGCAAATATCGATCGGAGATTCATGCAGCAAGGTTTTTATAGAGCTGCTCGAATCTTTTAATGCACTGCTATGGTAACTAGGCAGTACAATGTGTATTCTTGATTATTTTCGATAAAAATATCATGTTAAACACTAATATATTTTCAATTAAATCCAACTAAATTATTATTATTTTTTTTTTATTCATTAAGAACGGCGAGGCCGTATTGCTTCCAACTAAATTATCATTTCGAACAAACGTTCGTAAAATGTTTATTTGAAAGAATACGATATGGAAAATATGGCCCAACCTGTGACTGATTTGCTAGAAAAATGTGTTGTTTTGACATTTGTCGAGCAGCTGATCGAAACTGGTATTAGGGACAAATCCTGGCAAGAAAGTTACAGGCTGATTTAGCTAGCAAGTTTGTATGGAAAGCTGGCAGCGGATTAGCCGTCAAACGTCAATAGAAATTCAAACATCAATAGAACGCATATAGAAACACTAGTTGAAAGTATCATAAACCCCAATAACGACGGCTGAAAACCCAAAAAATAGCTAATTACTTTATTTGCGTCCTTCAGGCGCAAGAATAACAAAATTGACGTAATCAATGCGCAAATCACATGCAGGCCCGAAACAAAACCCCAAAATCATCCCCGTGATTCTAATGCGGGATGATATCATGCATTTTCACCACCCAGACCATCCGAAGTAGGTCACACACAGGAAAATGCAATCACATTCTCAGTAAAAGTAGAGCTAACGATCGTTTTAGATTTAATGATCGTGCCGGTAAACATCTGTCGATGATTAAACGGTGAAATTAAATGCACTCATTGGGAGTGGATCGTGAACACACTTTTTGATTGTGTGCCTCATATTTTTCCTCACAGCATCGACGTCAGTCGGTAACGATTGTTAATAAAAACAATTCACCGTCGCCGTCGTATTTCACCTCCCCCAATTAACGATGCCATCGACATCGGGAAGAAACGATAATGATCATCTGTTCAGAGTGGGGCACCATTTTCGACCTGACATCGTTGTGATGCCCGGGATCACACAGAACCGATAGCTCGGAGGTGATGGTGACGACGATGATGCCGCGTAAATCGTGTGCATCTAGCCATGCTATGTCCAAAAGATCCCGGGAAAAGAAAAACCCTTTTTTCCCCTGATCGTCGCGATCGTGCAGCAGCGTGTATGGATCTGGTTACGGACGATAAATTTTCCAACGCCCCTAAGCCCGGCTGCCGAAAAACAGTCACTTCTTTGATGAGTGAACCCAATCGGCAGCAATCTTGGACCACTGGGAACTGGGCTTGGTGGGTGGTGGTGCGTCACGTATGAAAACCACTCGATTCACACCTTTCGGGTGCATTTTCCACCAGGTTTTCTTGTCGGCAGTGCGCGACAGGCAAATTTTCCTCTAATTAATACACATATGAGACCCGGTCCGATCGTCTACATCGTTTATGGGTAAGATGAACCAACGCACCGTACACGGTCGAGATCGTGTTGAAAGAAGCCTCATTGGGTCATTACTATTTCGAGCAATACCCCCTCACCGGCTTGGACAAGAGGGTCGGGCTTGATGGTAGGGGGTCGGGTGTCGGTTGCGGGGGCATGTTTTATGATGTTTTATTTTTCGCCATCGTAAATCTTCGTCCTCCGCGCGCATCACATCCTCGGGCATCGGTGCAGCAAGCGGTAGCTCTCTAACGTCGATGCCGCCGAGTGGGAAATTAAAGGGAAATTTCTTTTTCTCGGCTTCATTATTTGCCACTTTGTAGGTCTTACTCATCCCAGCGTTGGGTGGCTTTTACAGGAGTTTTGCTTTTCTACGATGGGAGTTATAACAAATTTTAGATTTTATCTCATTTATAAATAAATATAAAAATGGAGTCATATTTCAATTGCAGAGAAACCTCCTGTAAAAAGCCTCTCGTGTGTACGTAATTTGAGCATGTTTACAGCTCGAAGTCAATTTCCATATCCCATTTGAAACATTATCCTTTGTTTTGACGATCATAAACGGTCACTTAGCAATGACAGTTGTATTTCAATCCTGAGTCGCCGCGTGTGTCTTTACATTAATGACATCTGCAAACAACGACCGTACGACCATCCCCCGCCCGTCCATGTCGCACTGCATCCGAATGCAACAAAACAAAAACCCCCCCAGAAAATACACATTAATCGGAACACATCTCTCAACGCGCTGAATGTGTGTATTTTTTTGTCTGTATGCATTTTCCCCCATTTGCCAACGTAAGAGATCATGCGAGCGTGGCGTCGGAATGTTTTGACAGGCGCCTTGAGATACCGTCAGTGCCGCCGGATGACGTTTTGTTGCACTTGTAGCTTGCTGCTGGCCGATGTAAAACCTTTCGTATCTCTGCCAAGTAGTCACCGCGGTGTCCAATAAATAATGCGCCCGGAGAATTGTGTTTTAATAATGTCGTTCGAAGCGAAAGTTTTCACCGCAACCCGTGTAGACAAACGCACACGGACATTGGAGGTGTTGTAGGCGTCGTGGAATATACGTACGGTACTTGGGAATGATTTGTGCATCGCGCACCATGCACACAAAACAAAAAAAAAACATCTCCCGTCACCTAAATCATTATCTCTGATCCGTGCCGGTGATAGGTTTTCGGCAACATGCTAATTGTAATCCCTGCACGACCACGACGACGATCGTGCTCGGTATCAAAATAATGTCCACCTACCTGTAGATTTATGGGCGAAATTTTCGTGCACGTAATCTGGAAACCTGAAATAGAGCGAAAGAACGAAAGAGGGTTTTAAAAATAACGAAAAACTAAGCATCTGTTACGTTTGCTGAAAACATTCCCAAATATGACAGATAATAAAGGAAAGAGATATGTATGCGATCATATCTCATCAGATCCATCATGTTTTAAAATATTGCACCCTTGTCCTTCCCTAGCTTCCCTGAAGAGATGAGTCACACACACTTGCTGGGTGGTCTCCCGGTGCTTGTGTAACGCAATCCTAATGCACCTGGACATAGTCCAAGAGCACAACTCCCCATCGAAGCATTGAAATGAATCACTGCTCAATGCATAACCAGGTAAGAGATCCCGAAGCAGCCGTCTCTCGTCACGCGCCGATTGCCCTTAGACCAAACGTTTCCGGGATGTACCGGGTGGGTGGCAAGGGAGGGGTAAAATGTGACGACACCAGTGGGGCACATATTTTCGGGACCAAAAAACACGCCACGGCTCAAAAAAAAAACACGAGCAGCCGAACAAAGTTGTCAAGAACACTTGTCAAGCGGTTGGACGAAAATTTAAGTCTGGCTGTTGTTTGTGAGTAATCTCGAACCAACAAGAAGTTGGTCGAATTACTGTGACTGGGGGGTTCACTTTCGGGGAGCTGGCGAGGATGCAAAGATTACCAACGCAACGCGGCACGACAGTTGGTGGCGTCCGGGCTCATTTGCCCCACAACCAACAACGATCCTCGGTAATCGAGCAACCGAGAGCTGTCGCCATGGTAACGTGGTAAAGATCGTGCGGAAGATCTTCAAATTTCTTCAAACCACTCGCGACAAGATACTTTGTTACGGCGGTGCTAAACCCTTCAATGCTGATCTCTGGCCGGATTTGTGAGAGGAAAGCTTAACCTTTTTGTAGAATGGCAAGGGGTTGTTGATAGCAGCACCAGGCATCATCCAAGGGTTTGAGATGAGGTTCGACCAAAGGGGTCTGTCACACGAACAAGCGTTACCATGCTGGCGTCACTAGCGACCCAACACACCGTACCATCCCGCAGCGGATAATTATAGCAGACAAACAAAACGTGAACTGAACGCATTCGATACGATGGACTTCCTAGACTTCCTAGAACGCTCCCCATTCGAACCTGGTGCTACCGTGCAACCTTATGCCCATGTTTTGCAGCATTCCTGATGATGCGATCGTAATTGTTGGCGTCCTTTTGTTTTGTTGGGTAGTGTGACGCCAAAACCTGTACAGATGCCTTACATTTCTAGTGTACAACAAGTTCCCAGGTTCAACGAACGCTTTTGGGATAAACTTCAGCTGAAGATTCGCTCGTTGACGCATACATTTGAGAAGTCTTAAGAATAGTGAGAAAAGATCACTGACTTTAGGATCAGGTCTAGATCGCGAAACTCGTCTTCATGAGCTTCAATAGCTGTCAGTAAATCAAGTCCTAAATGCACACCTCGTCCAAAACCCTTCTGTACACTAATGTACACATCAAAAACACGTGTCACACATTATTGTGGAACTTCAAACACCTCGCAAGAAGAATCCGCGACAAGCAGCTCGCGTTTGTGCAAAATTCGTGACGTGCCCTTTGATCGCCGGCTGTCGGCAACATTCCAACACGGCAAAACAACACAAATATCCACAACGCACCGATGCGCTTCTGCTTCTGCTGGATGAATGATCCAGCCACTTGAATCGATGTTCGCATCAACCGAATGCCAATGAAAATATGCTCGGCATACAGTGTGTTAGAAGTATGTTTTTCCGACCCCGGAGACGCATCCCAACCTAGGAACCTGCGTGAGACCCAGGATTATGATCGCTCCATCACGGCAACAGCTGCTGACCTCTTTCACCTTCTGTCCAGGGGGCGCGATACACCCAAAGCCGGTCGTTCAAAGGCACCTTTCGTGTCGTGGCAAGCCTGGCCTGGCCTGGCCACGTGATGTTGGCCCGTTGCCAAGCGAAACCACAACCGGTGCCGGTGGCTAGAAATGATTGATCGTTCACAGCATGGTGCTGACGGTTTGGCACTTCAATCGAACAACTTGTCTGCACGCTCGCGGCTGATTCTTACCATGGAGCAAAGTGCCCTAACCCTCGATCGATCCAGAGTGCGATCGTGTTTGCGTTTTCCGGCGTAATGGATCCTACACTGCGCGGAACCCTTTTGCAGACAGGTTGTGTGCGAGGATTTTATCGCTACGAATACAAACATGAAACGGATTCGCCAATAGCGGATGTGATTTGATGTAATTGACTGATAAGGTGATAATATCTTCGTTAGTGTGTAGGCAAGATTACAAGTGCCGCACATGCCACACGTATCTTCCAGCAGAATCGGAGAGCTACAGAATTGCTACACAACTCATCAACTTTGCGTCGTGTGCGTCTTCGTTCGCCAATTTGCATGGTGCTGCAGTTATGACTTTTACCTTCAATCGAGCGAATAATTGGCAGTCGAGATGCGTTAAAATCATGTTTTAGATATTACTATCGCTTTGCATAGTGATTGTAAGGAGAGGAGAGGAGTACATTAGGATGTTTGCCTTGCATCGTCCACTATTAATTAGACGATTTAACACTTTATTTTATGTAGTTCATATATTATTTCTTGCAGGGACTTTATTTAAAGTATTCTCCAAGTTTCTTTCCAATTTGAAACGGAACTGAAAAATATTAAAATATTACCTTTTTGGCTAACACATTTGACAGCTGTCAAATGCTGTTTTGACGTACGTTTGACATAACATCACAAACTGCTTAGCAAGCATATTAAGGGCAAACCGAACGATCGTCGTACGATGGCCGTTGTACCCGTGACTTATCAATCCGCACCGGTGGCAGCATTCCTGATCATTAACTATGAAGTCATTTACCGCGCCAAGCTGATCGTGCCGCCATCCCTTAAAATGCCGGTTGCGTTAGACCGGCAAACTAACGGTCGCCGCCAACAAACCCTCTCCCCCCATTCTCTTTCCCCCTACGTATGTCATCCCCATCATCGTCTGCAGTTATGCAGTGTGCCTCAACGCTCCCCCCGGTTCGACACCCGTTCCCCCTTCCGCAAACCACCGATGACCGAATTTGTCTCGCGGGCGATAGAAATTTGTTTAATTTTAGCCAAACATCCACCGACGCAACCGTCGCGAGGTGTTACTCCCTCTGCCCGCGTATGTTTCACTGCACCGGTCCCGTACCAGGCGAAGGAAAACAGTGGAAACAGCCATCCATTCACCGAACGATTTTTCTTCCCATTTTCCGCGTATTTTTCGTTACCTCTTCCATCCCTCTCGGTCACCGACCACGAATGCTGCCGTGTAAAAAAGCAACAACGGCCGGTTGTTCATCCCACATCGCTTGTCTCCGGCGCGGAGCCCGGCTAGAGCGACAAATGCGACAAAAATCCCAGTCAAATTGTTGCTAACACTGCTCCACCCGCTTTCCCCTTTTACTTCCCCGCGGATGACGCCGCGGAAAATTAAACATTTTCCTTCGCTTCGCCCACGATCGTGGATGACATTTACGCTTTCCCCCTGCTGCAAGTAACTGCAGGAGACACGACAAGGGTCCAAATGGGAAGAGAACGGAGCGGTGGGGACACGCACCCAACATGATGGGCCGGACCGTGTCGACGTGCCGCGGTCCAATTAGTTTCGCCCGGCTGGACCATCACCGAACCGGTAGGAAAATTGCAACCCTGAACGGGTGGGCGTAGGTACAACAGTAAGTACCATGCACTCGGTACAATTCAGAATTGATGCGGGGATTTTCGATTCGGGATTGATCGATCGATCAGATGAATTGATGGAGCTGGTATGATCGAATCAAAATGCTGGAGTTAAATAAGATGATTTTAGTTTGTTTTGAACACTTTATCCTCAGGAGTTCCTCTATTTCATTAGACATTCATAACATTTTTTATAATGCATACAATATATTTAGGCTCCTCGGTTGTCACAAGTCAGGACTGATCTAAAACCCTGTCCGGATCGTCCCTCAGTAACTAAGACTTATGTTACTGTCCTGTTACAGATAAGCATTAATCAAGGATGCCAGCAACGATCTCATGATCCTTTGAAGTTGTAGAGACATATTGCTTTTAGACACATCTGATTAGCTGATCTTTAGGAGATCCTCAGGCCCTGTCCCAAAATGGCGATCGATCTAATCCATTAGACATCTTATCCCGCGTCAAGAATGTTGTTTGAAATAATTAATTATTCCTGTTTTCCTTCTAATTACATCAAAACACAGCGAAGGTGCAAATAAACCAAAACCAAACTCACACACTCCTTCAAGAAAATAGAAATATCACGGTACGACAGCGACCCAGAAAATTGCCTTCCTGGTAACACTTATCAAATCAATAAATCACCCATTAAGCAAATAGCTAAACATGCACGCACACCGTCACCCCCCGGGTGGCCCCAATACTGCCCTCAGCGTCCGCTCGTGTCCAACTTCATGCGTCATTATGTCCCTGACGCAACGGTTGAGCGATTCGTACGGTTTGTCGCCCTGTTGTCGATTAGTTTTTCCTACCCAACCTTCCTCCTTCCTATCTACCTTCTCTATCTACGCACCAAGCATCTTTCAATCGAGAGCAAATCAAGCTGATCAAACTTCAACCGCGTTGGGCAGGTTGGTGTGTTGGTGTCAGCTTCGGTTTTGATTATGATCGGCGCACGAGATACCACTTACTAACTACCACCGTGCTGGAAGCTGTATGAGTGTGACCTCGTCATGCAGGTAAATTATGTTCTTATCTTATCACTGCAAGACGCCGTTTCTTTCACTCGCTTAAATGAAGTTGCATCTATAATAAGCATTTTGGTTGAATGTGATGGGAATGGTGCTCATCATCCCAACATCGATTAATGGTACTGGCGTATCGGATAAATGATGAGAGGACGACTAACAAGTGATCTAGCAACTTGTCACGGTTGTTGCCGTGATGCGCCTAATCAGAGACTCTACGGCAAATATGGCCTGTAAGATTTCGCCTTCTTAACAGCACGCGAGCGCTTAGGCATTATGCAATATCACTGCCGATCGACGGCCCTTCTATCGCCCGGTGACACCGATAAACGGTGTGCGGTGTGCGCGAACACCTTGCTTGATAATTACACCCAAACCAATGCGTGAAGCAGCTAAGCCGACACCAAACGCGCAGACAACCACACGACGCTCGGTCAGTGACGCAATGCGTCGGTCCCGCCGGTACGCCAGTAGAATCTGCGTCAGAAGCCGTCGTCTTCTAGCCAACTCGCAGCCATTGCAAACCGTTGGCCAATTAGAGCCTACACCGTTGTGCCGAGGCGCGCACCGTACCGAAATTGATTCATTAAACAGCGTCTTTTAAGGTTTACGATGGGGGAGGAAGGAACCACTGTCACTCCGCCGCCTACCGACCTTCAAGGAGAGCATCCGTTACAGAACACCGGTATGGGAGGCAAACACCGGCCAGCTTCGCACACCATTAGCATTGCGATAAAAATTGCTACACCAAACTAGAGACACCCGCACCCCGACATACGCGAACGCTGGACATTGAGGTTTTGGGGACAACTGTCGCCCGTCTGCTAAGTGAGCGTGCACATACATTTAAAACCCGACACCCGCTGCGGATGCACCGTACTATACACTCGGTCGGTTATCTATGCAAACAGTGGCAGGTTGACCTTCAAACTCGGGAAAAATTGGACCAACGCAACCCACTACACCCACCCAAAGCTCCTGTTGGAAAGGGTATTTTTATCTTACGAAAGGGGCTTAGTGTGTGCCGGTTCCCTGTAGCAATTGGTATGTCTCACGGACATGTTACGCTACGGTGCTAGATGACATACGTCAACGTCAAGCAACAACAATGTACCGAGTTGGAAAACCTCCGCTTATCAACCGCGTACCTAAGCACCCGACTTTACATATAATGGAACAGTTTGCTGTGTACAGTATTGCGGCCATATCATAAAGTAGTAATGAGAGAAGTAAACAGAACAATTGGTAACATATTTTAACAACAATAAATAAAAATTTTAATGTATTAAACGAATAAAAGTAAGGTAGAGGAAAAATAGGTATGATTGACGGGAGTGATCTCCAGAGCTTCGAGATTCCTTGAAGAACTCGAAACCTGCTGTATTCTCACACTTGGCTGATGAGTGTTTAAGTTACTCAATTGTTTTTATTTTCTTACTTTGTTTTATTTTGTGCAGTTTTGGGGTTTTGGTTGGTTTTAGTAGTACATTTTAAATTTGTACTAAAACTCTTGTACTAAAACATTGGAATTAGTATTCTGTACTAAAACGGTTCTCATAACGCTTTTTTATGATTTCATCTTAAAAAAAGGCTAATTTAATAGAAAAACATACATACAACACGGAATCTTAAACAAACTCTCTTATGTTTAATTTCTCATACTCACACACGGGCACTCGGAAGGCGACTAAACGAACGACACCATGGTGGCGATGACCTCCTTGAACTCGTTTCGATTTGCAACCACAACTGCAGAGGTTGCAATTGGAAAACATACAGACAATTGATATGTTTTATTAGCTTTGATTAGTAATTAGTAAAAGACATACAAATCAAGCACAATAAACTGTAAAGCAGCATTGAAGGGCAACCATTACTTCCATTCCTCTTCCTTCCGAGTTCCTGAAGAAGTTTGCACAAGAAGTTATTAAATTCATAGCTTAAGCAATTTCTTATTGAATTCTTATTGAACAGTGTCGAACATGAAGTCGCATGAAGTAATCAAAAGCAATTACATCAGTTTTTAATTCCATTGAAAATCATCAAACCACAATTCCTACGTCATCATTAACTGAAACGCTAATTACTTGCAATAGGAACATATTTTCTAGGCAATGCCATTAGATTAAATTTATTATTTAAATAGCTTGCACAACACTACCCTTTGCACATGGGTTTCTAGCAAGACAGCAATCAGTTCACGTTAGAATGTTACCCGTGGCGTTGTTCCTTTTATTCGTCCCGAACGTTGCATCGGACATAGTTACACTGCAACGACTTCTTGCGGTGACGCTACACGAGGAATGTAAAATACCCGGGATCGTGGATTTGCGTGTGCTGTTTGACGAACCACTGGATGTGCACCACATTATTCCTACCAATCAACCGGAACTTTGTACAAGTGCGATCGTACTGCAGCATGTATTCGGAAATGTGTCTATTGGAGCACATTCACGTAAAAGCCGACTAAATGTTGTTTATGCATTGGATCTCACGGGAAGCAAAGCATGTGTCGTCAAATTTCGTCCTTCTTCTTTTAGGAAATCTTTTAGAATGTTTTCTTTTTCTTCTATTTTCCACCCCAAAAGGTAGAACAACTTGGGATTTACATTAAACAATCCGCAAACTGCGACTGGGGTGCCAAGTATCTGTTCTATCTCCCCTCAGTAGATGCGCAGCAGCTCGCGAACTTTACGGCTATTGCCACACTTCTTACCGGCCAGCGTCTGTATAATAATCTGTTTGCGATCAACCATGAGCATCTGATTACTTACAACGTGCTAAATAGTTCGACTCGTCAACACAACCGTATAGAAGCAGCTGTGAACGCACTGTTTCAGGATAAATTCCTCCAGATGCATCGCTATTACCTGGAGGATGTGATCGATCATGACATTTATCCGTTCCATTTTGTTATTTACGGCAAGATGAAGATCTTCACCCGGGAGGCTCATTTCATCACCATGCTGGCCGATCGACTTAATATTTCGATGGTGGAACGCGAAGATCATTTGAATTTCGTGCTTAAAGATCAATTTCAGCAACGGCTTAAAGACAACAGCATCATCGCTACCTTTGGCCATACGCTGGGAGATTTTCGGCGCATTTACACGAACGACATGGAGGGTATCTGTGCGCTAACACCGGCAGCTAGCATGTTAAGCATTATCGATGATTTTATCGATCCGTTTGATGTCTACATATGGATCCTGTGGTTCGTCTGCAGTGAACTCACGGCACTCGCATGGACGATCGTGATGTGGGCAGACTCATCAGAACCGCGAACCATGCCTGACTTGTTCCGCCATTATGCCGGACTACACTTTGTACTGCTGCAGTGTTGTGTCCTAGCACCGCCGGAGCTCAAAAAACTACGCTTCATTCAGCAGCTACTAATGTTCTGCTACATCCTTGCCGTGTTCAACATCGTTACGGTGTACATATCGGTTGTTACCTCCAACCTGTCCATAACACGCTATGGCAAAGGACTCAACACGATACAGGACCTGATCGATCGGCAGACTCCCATGATTGGGCCGGAAACGCATCTGCAGGTATTGCGACTCGGTCGGCAAGACTTAAACATCTACGGCAAAACCAACGAAAAATCTTACGCAGCGGTGCTCACCTGCAGTTACGCACAGTTGGCGATGAAACATTCGCCAAACGTCTATCGGATCATCGATGAACCCTTGGTTGCGCACTACATCGTGTACCTGCTGCACAAGGAATCGATCCTGCAGGATGTACTGGAGCGCTACGTTGCCTTAACGTATCAAGCGAACCTGTACCAGTACTGGGATAACTTCATACTGCAGAAGGTACCGATACAGAAAACGTACCAAACATTGGCAGCGGATGTGATCAAATTTGAGGAAATCATTTGGCTATTCATCATTCTGCCGATTGGAGCATGTTGCGGGGTGGTTGTTTTTCTGCTGGAAATCATTTACTTTCGCTCATCGAAATGGCGTTCGAATTGGAATGAAACGAACACGAACACGTGTGAGGAATCATAGAAAATGTTGCCTACAGTAAAAGATTGCTGCTTTATTCAAGCTACACACGATCCTCGCGCACGAGTGCCAGCGTTCGAAAGGAAAATGTGCGAAAAGGATGTTCGTCTCTGTATAAGTAGAAGGACTATGTGTAGAAGCTACTGTATAGCGACGATTTACCTGACAAAGCACTCGACTTTGCAGAAGACAAAACCCGTGAGGCAACTGTAGCGACGACTAAATAATTAAAAAGGAAAAGATGAATAATTCTAAGATCTTCTTTGACGTAACGACCTATACGGTCATGTGCTGCCATTTCTGGATTACGAGACTTATTTATACCACGTAGTTGGATAGTCAATTCTCACTGGGATAGGGACGGTTCGAATGGGATTTGAACCCCGGTACGTGGAGTGAAGTTCCAGAGCCGATAAAACTCTCCCACCGGGTTGCCCAAAGGATTCTAAGATGGTCACGCTTATTTCGAGATTTGAACACTGATCGTGCGTCTTATTGTATCCACTCTATTTGAACGACCCAGCAGAAGAGTGAAATATTACGCTAATATGTGTTCTTGTCTGCCAACATTGGGGTCGATGATACCTTCCGCTAGTTTTTCTACATGGGATTTTCTATAACGTTTGGCGGCTTATCCGCTGCTAGCTTTCCATACAAACTGGCGAATTAAATTAGCCTATAAATTTCTTATTAGAAT